>VZRZ01006830.1:1973-25087 GCA_013398175.1 Climacteris rufus | reverse complement strand
ACCAAACTAAAAGAATTAAGTTTTCATTACGGAAAAAATATTTTTTATAAGAATAACAATTTTTTGTGCCATAATTCTTATTTACTATAAACAAATGAAGCCACATTCTATTATTTAGCACCATATTTAACATGCTGTAAAGCACATTACTGAAAAACTCACAAAATTACTTGTAGCCTAATGATAATACTTGTGCCATGCTTACAGTAATACATATTTTCCCTCAAATGGCTATCTTTTTCTGTAGGGGAAAAAAAAAAAGTGTTGTTTCTAATTGAAACTAGGAAGATATATCTCTCACCTAATTCCTGAAATTCAGAAATACATATTTACATTGCAAAAGGCAAAGGACAGTTTGCTTAGATGATTCCACGGGTTTCTTAGAGATCAGTTCTTCCTTGTCACATGTTTTCATAGGCAATCATTTTAAGCAGTGGTTTTCAGTAATATTTCTCAAAATTCCTCATGTGATTTCCCATGAAAAGGGAGGATCTAATTGGATTTTTAATCCTTAGCTAATCAAGTAACACATTGCATATACTGTTTTAGGTAGAAACTGAGAAGCTCTTTCCACTGCCCTATTATAACAAGGCAAGTTTGGATGTAACTTGAAGCAGTAGAAAAATAACACGGTAAAGTCCCAATACTGTATAGATGTTACATGAAAACAATACTCTCCTTTCTTGAAACTGCAGCCAGTGCCTAGCCTTTGATGAAGCTCTGGAATAATGGAGTGCCATGGGCTATTTTCTTCTGGTTTCTACAGCTCAATACAGGGCTTGTCTCTTCTGTTTGTTTTCAGCTAATTGCCTCAAGATCTAATAAGTTAGTGATGATGTATGCTGAGCACCAGTGACCCCTTGCCAAAAGAAATATTATGTCGCACCAAAGTTTAAGGAGCTAGGTTTTTATCAGCCAAATATCTTTTCCCTAAAAGGCTCTAATTTCCACTGTGTGGGTTGTAAGTGGCATCCATGATTGCACCAATTCTTTTAAATGGCTAAGACAGAAATAATACTTCAGGGGAAAAGCCACTGTGAAGGCCAAACGCTAATCTACATGTGTGCTCTTACTTACTGCTGCAAGGTTTGGGTATTTGTTATTCAGCATACCACAAAGAAAAAAACACTTAAGAAATGATAAATTTAAGAGAACATTCAACTTAAATTAGATGCTTACTCAGGTTTTTCTCCTTGCATATAATTTTAATGACCTTATTTAAAATGTTCCTTACTTATTTTCTTCTTCTTAATGGAAAGATATCCAGGGAAAGCAAAGATATTAGCAGCTACTATCAATTATATTGAAAATTAACGTATAGAAATAATTAATAGAATGCTGTCTAAGTAGATAACTTGTGGTATAGATAACTGCATTGAATAATATTACACAGATTGCAAGGTAAATTAATTTTTCTCTTTTAAAAAGTAAGACATTGTTCTTGCAAAGTTGAGGTATATCAGGAGCAAAAACTTTCCAAGGAATGTTTCTTCATGAATTCTTCAACTTTTATTTTGATGCAAGCAACATTTTCTTTTTAAGATGCTTAATAACTGAACTTCTATGGGAAAAAAATAAAAATAAGAGCACTATAGAAATTACAGGGAAAACAAAATATTTCTTTACATGTGGAGTCATCATACTGCCTTATCAAAACAGTTTCTCATATGACAGGGCAGATCCTACAACAGTCTGAACTTTATAGCACTATTGGTGTTGTAAAGTTCCTAAATCAGTTACCTTGCTGCTCCCTGGAACAGAGAGCCCTCAGCTGAGTGGCAATGCCTGCCATGGGAGTCCCCAAAGTCAGCCTGCTGGCAAGTAGTTCCTTCCCCCGGCCAACAGGAGACACTGAGAACAGGTTGTGCCTTGACCTCAGGGTGAAGCTAAGGAATACTTGCTGGGTTGATCCAACAGCTCTGACCATTTTTACTCCTCTGCTCACCAGCACCTTGCTGCCCCATCCTTTGCACTGCAGTGTTTGAGCAACTATTGAGCTCTCTGATCTCACTGCCTGGCAGAGAACTAACTCCCCGAGGAAAGGAAAAACATATATTTTCTACCGTGTTGGAGAGATGAAGCTGCAGCTCACCAGAAGGAAAGGCCTGGAAGATGGAAGGAGGAGTAGGCATGTTTTGCAGGTTTCAAAACACTGTGAAGCTGCACCCATATAAATCTGCATTGCTTTGGTTCTACCTCCTGCAGTCCCTGACTGACCATGCCTGGAACATTTCATGCACTGACACTGGCCCTGGTTTGGTTCAGTGGTGCCCTGTCTTAGAGAACTGGTATCTGCAAAATCTCAGAAAAAAGATTTCTCATTAACGTTTGAACCACACAACAGGATGTATGGGATGTGATCCCAATCCTTTCCTGTTAATGAAAGGCTATGATCTTCCATTTTTAAATGCTCAGGTGAGTGCACAGGCACAGGCAGGCTGCAAAGCATGACAACATGAGCAGGTCACACCCTGTGAGCCAATAACTGTTTTGTATAAACAGTGAAACATGCATTGCATCAGAGACTGGAAGTCAAGTCTAAAATTATTTTACCTCAGAATTGGTAAATCAGAGATTTTGCTATTTTTGATTCCCTAAATAATCTGTTATCCCACATGACATGGTATGCAGCTCAAAGAATCAAAACCATGGCTTCTGCACATAAATCATAGGCTTTGGTGCAGACGATCCACAAGAGAAGGAAGAAATGAAACACAGGTGTGTTTCTTGTGTGTACATTCTGATAATGGAGCTGGTGGATAACAGACACTGATTGCTGTTTGCTGCATTTGTGCCCCTTTGCAGTGGGCCAAATCATTACATGTTCCAGAAAAATATCTACCACTCTAGGTAAGCAAAGGAAATATGAGTCTGAAAACTCTCCAATATTACCTGAGTGCCTAAACTGCTGGGGAATCCCCAGAGAAGAGGCAGTTCTTGCAGGGCCCAGGGACAGGCAATTCGATGTGAAGGCAGCTGAACTCATAAGAAAAAACAAACCTATGTATTTTGGATGGCTCTGGGGTCAGATGGCAAATGAGAAGGACTGCTGAGACTCAATATGTTGGATTTAAGCAAGAGGCTTTGTAAGTCTTATGCCTTTTAGGGCATAGTCAGATGCTGCAGTGTCATGAGAGAGGTTCAAGAAAAATAATAAACCAAAACATTTAAATCCTAGGTGAGCTGCTAGCAAAACAAAAACAAAAACAAGCAATATTTTATTTAAATTTGCAACTATATAAGATAGTATCGAGAGTTCTTATCTAATTTTAAATGGGAAGTAGGGAAACTTCTGGGTTTTATTAATTAATATCAGGAAATTGGTTGAAACTAATGAAAAGTAATGAATAATGTATAATGAAACAACTGAGTGGCCATGACATGATAGCAACAAAGGCGAATTTGTGCACATCACAATTCTCTTTTTTTACAAGGAAATAATAGAAACATATTAACTTGCACTTCAAAAATAGCTAACATTGCTTCTCTGTGATATTTAAGCAGCCATGAGGTGAGAGCTCAGGTTCTGCTTTTGGTTGGAAAATAGGTAAAAATCAGAATTTAGGTATAATGGCATTTTTGTGGAGAGTAATACATTTATAGCTAGGTATCTCACAGCTCCTTAACCAACAGTATTTAACCTGTGGGAAAAGCAAACACAATAATTGGGGGGGTTTCCTTTGTCACAGCATTTTTAATCTCCTCGTATACTGTGATCACTTCTATTTCAGATATATATATATATATATATATATAAATACAATTTTCAATAGAAAGAGTTAAGAAATGACATGCCAACATCTGCAAATGTCAGTGCTCTTTATATTGGTCAAAATTAGAGAAGACTTTGAGAAGCTTCAGAGGGACTTATTGAAGCAAGTTGAGTCGGCAGTTTGATGGTAGTTAAGAGCCAGTGTCTTCCTAATGAAAGGAAATATACTCTGGAGAGAATAATGTAAAGTCAATGAGATTGACGCATGTGCTTAACTTAAGTGCATATTTGACTGCCTTGCTGAGTAAGGATAACATTACATTCTTAAAGTTAATACAATGCTATTCATTGAATCTTGAAATCTTAATGATTCTTAACTATTAAAACTGTTCCCTATTTAGAGTAACACAGTACTTTTTATTTCATTTTTTAGGATATTATTTAATAAAAAAATAATTAATCTAAATAGCAATTTATCATGTAATCACAGAACTTATGTTAAATAAGAAATTACTACCAAAAAAATTACATTTTAGAATTTTATGAGCTATTAGCTGCACTGGAAAGGTTAGAGGAATCTCCCAAACACACCAGAACTGATCCCAGGATAAAAAATAAAATCCACCAAAATGTTCCATTTTCTAGAGAACACAGTACATGCATTTATTTTTTCTGACACATTATTCCCTCTTGTTTTGCATTAAATGCCCAATATAGCATTTATTTCTTCCATTATTTTATGATAGTGCTGAACATGTATTGTTCCATACTTGAAAACCAGTTGGCAATATAATATGCTAGCATGAAAGAAATAAAAATATATGTTGCATGCATGAGTCTTGATTATTTGAAACATTGTTTTGTGTAATGTGATTTAACCCCTTTTCTGATTGAGATCACGTTTGCTATTCCCTTTGTTTAAAATATGTCTAAGAATTCTATTTCTACTGCAAAAATAAATGATGAATTATTTATATATACCAATTATTTATTATCATTTATGCAAAGCTTGTCATATTATGCATGCATAAGGGGATTAAATCACTGTTAACCCATAATGGCTTTAGGGGCATTATACAATAGGCAAAAGGTTGCTTATGTTTACTATTGTAGATAAACATATACATTAAGAACATACATATTGTTTATACAAATTGCCAAGTTGCATATCAGTTCTTTTAGGAAAATTAAGTGTTTATTGAGCAATTTGGCTTATAAATAATGATCAACTCATCTATTTAATGCAGTATCCTTACTCTAGCTTGAAAATATGGTCTTTTTTTAACTAATGATACTCAAGTTCAATTTTGTTCAAACCTGTTTAATAGAAGTTGTACTAGAATGCACTCAAATCTTTTCTTTCATTGCCCCTTCTGAGGCTGTTCCTTCATCAGCTAACGATGCATTATTACATTTTACCTTTAAAGTAAGTTGGCACAATCTACAAAATGCTAAAAGAATATGGTTTTCTATTATTTCCAATAACCACTATGAAATACAAGGCAAATCCTTAAACAGGTGGAAATATTGGATGCTGTTCCTTTAAGCAGGTACAGAATGGAAGCACATTTTTGCATGGTATGGGCCAAAATTTTATTTAGTAGTACAGTAATAAAATACTCCTTATGTTTTGACATCATGCTGTTAAAAGAATAAAATATTTTTTATATTTGCATAGAAAAATACTCTTTCCAACTTTAATAAACAAACGCATTTAATTCATAAAGGGGTTAGGGCATCTTGTGCACATTTGAGTACGACTCATATAATGGCAGGGTGAGAGACCATTCAGCAAGAGTCAAATGCCAACAATTTAATTCAGTCACTCTCCAGAGTTGCAAGATCTTGTAACAAATACGGTTCAGGTCACAGTCTAAACATAGTTAAAGGTCTCAGCCAAGTTCCTGAAGAATGTGAGTTCACAAAACAAAACCTGCCCCTCAAATGCACACAGGTCTCTGATCAAGATATTCTTGTTCTCATCTTTTCTTCTCCCTCTTCAGCAAAAAACATGTTGGTTCCTTGACCTATCCCAGTTCAACTCCCACAGCAGCTTAATTTGTTTCTGTTCAATCCAGAGCCTACAAGTCCTGAGGATCTGTTGTTTTAGCTGTCATGGCTCTTTAAAGCCTCTCCTAAGTAGCCAGCACAAACACACAGCAGCACATCTTGGAACCGAGAAATTGAAAATAATGAGTCCTGTGGCAACAGAGCTGAGGCCAGGTGGTTAACTGATCTTGACCAATTCAGCTGAAAGAAAATGTGTAACTGTTGTTGTATGTAGATTAGGAAAAGGTCAGGTCAGATAAACAACATCTTTTCCTAATTTACACAGACTGTGACGAAATCAAAGGTTGCCATTGTCTTCGGCAGAGCTTCTAACTAACAACGCAGGCTTGATTCACCAAAATCTTTGTATATACTTAGCTTTAAACTGGAAAGAAGTTCTCCAGAAAGTAAATTCTTAAGGTTGAGCACATGCTCACCTGCTATAGTTAACTTGTCCTGAAGCCTCACATCAGCCCTGGAGGTGATGTCCATGCTACAAGCACTCTGAGGGATTCAGAATCTTCAGTCCTGAATCCAAACAAAGCCACTTTATGAAACTATGAGCAGCCTTTTTTTTTCACATGGCAGATTAGTGCTATTAAACCCTAATTTACGCTAAATGCAAGTGCAGCCTTGTTTTAACCAACTGCACTGAAGCAACATGCTTTAAGTAATACTCTCCCCTCATTTAGGTTGATTTGATATCAGAACAATGTGCTGGCTTATACTGACTTATTCTGATTAAAACCAATACAAGTGAGATCAAAATCAAGTCCACTGACTGTAAGAAGCTAAAGAATGTATTAAAAGAAAATGTAGTTTGAGGGCAAGTAAAATCTCTAGCTTGTTTTTTTAATTAATATTTTCTTTTTGTGACATAGCCCCAGGCATCCAAATATATATTCTTCTAATCCCACTTGACCTCAACACAAATGTTTATGCCAAGGGTGTTCTCATGTTCCCAAGACTGGAGTTTAGGATAATGGATTCTACCAAAGGGCATTCTTGCATTTTTCTTCTATCCTTTCATTTCCAGCCACCTTTCCATCCACATTTTAATCCTGATTCTCCTCTCTCCCACAGATATGGTCATGCATAATATTCCTACAGATGCTAGACTAAGGGCCATTCCTACTAGAATCAGAACTAATAAATGCCTTTTACCTCCTAGCTACAGAGCTGAAGTAAAAGAGATTCTGTTTCTCTGTATATAACTGGTTTCTCTGTATATGCTGCTGCTGTTTTATTTCTGCTGAACTTTTGATCCATGAAGTCAAATTTATTACTTAATAGAGACAGAGTAGGAAGGACAAATTTTTAAAATTCATTTGCTGACTGAAACAACAGGTTTTGAAAGGAGTCTTCTCTTAATTCTTTTTATTTCAGCTTATGGCATGACTTTTGTAAAACATAAATCTGAAGTAACATTGATGTCAGAAGTGAGCAGATTAGAATTTCATTCTGTGCTAATGAAGATAGAAAAGAATGTACAAGATTTTCATGTACAATTCTGATTATTTCTTTGTCTGTCAGAAATGCAGATCCATACTGAAATTATGTTTATAAAATTAGTCAAAATAACATGCAAAAATATTGTCACTCATGTTTATTAACCCAAATAAGCTTTCTTTGCAAATTTGATTCATGAAAACTGGTAACAAAAAAAATGAAGATCAAACTTATGCACCCGCAAGCACTTTGAAGTGTTTCCAGTGTTATATGATAAAAAACTGATGCCATATTTTTGTAATATTAGTACTAATTGCTAAACTTTAGTTTTAGATGTAAAAGCTTTTCTGGTGCACTATTTTTTACTGTTGAAAGAGATAAAGATAAGACCAAAATAAAATGCATTGTTCCAAAATAAAATTCTTAAAAGCAATGCCCCTGTTTACTTTTCCTGCCAAAGTTTGCATTTAAAATCTGTTTTGTTAACACTCGTGATGAAATGACATTCACACAAAATAACCTAATGCACTTACATTATTTTTAAGAAAAGATTTAATGGTAAAAGGGAAAGATAAAAGCCACTAAATGTAAAAATTAGGTTTTGTCAAGTAAATAGAGGAAGAATTTATCTTTATCACCTTTCTATCATTTTATCACCTTTTTATTACTTTTCTTTTAATCACATGGCTTTAATACCATTTGTATAACACATTTAACATCAATTAAGTGAATTTTTTCTATTTATTTGACTTAAAAAGAAATATCAGCTAATCAACACTTGAGACCCAGAATATCACTGTGGTTTGTTATGATAGATTAACTTCATGACAGCAATATAGTTTGTAGGAGGATTAATTTAGGAACATACTTTACTTTGCAGGAAAAGATTAGAGGCAAATTCAACAAATGACTACAATAACAAAAAATAGTACAATATCTACAAATAAATTCAACACCTGAAGAGCAAGTGAGGAATCAACAAACAAAAGTCAAAACACAATTCACAAAAGTCAAAACACAATTCATATGTTTCTGACTTTTTTTTAAGTCATTCTTACTCAGGATTTCTGGTAATGGAGTCTATGGTGAAAGCTACTGAACTTCACACTTATTGAACTTGGGGCTATTACTATTTCTAAACGGCTTTTCCAAAACAGATTGCTCATAGCCACTTATAGAAGACAGTTCATTGATGTTTTCTCCTGAACTAGATAAAACATCTGAATATCATCATTTACTTAATCCCTACCCTGGGATTCTTCAGAATAAACACTTTTAGGTCTTGACAGCTGATTGTGGAAGAGAAATAACTTTAAAACTGTTGCAAAATACAAACAGGTTGTAGTATGTAAAACACAATTCCCCATGTAGTCATATACACATACGCTGATATTCATTCCCTGAATCTTAAAGTAATTTAAAAGGATAATTAGTGTGTAGTGCCTGAATTGGTTCCTCAGAGGGTTAGTGTCCACCCTGTTTGTCACTGTTTCTTGCCTAATCCTGTCTAATGAGGGTTTATGTTAACATGGCTAAGCACTTGCAGATATGCACTACCAAGCTATCTAAGCTTAGAGAAGACATGCTGTTCAAATGTCACTGCCTTTGGCTATCATGCTATAAGATACTGATTATTGCTTATTACGTTTCATATTCAAAAAGCTGCCATTTGTACTTGTTTGTAGGCTCTTTTAGTTCTTGCAGAGGTAACAAGTAATGTCTGTGTTTTTCCTAGTTACACTTTTTAATTCCTTATTCTTTCTTTTGTTAATAACTCTCTCAATGAGATGAAATACTTTTGATTTACTGCTTTAAGGCATTTAGAGCAAGTTAAGCAGAACTACACTAAAAATCACACTAAAGTTTAAACATTGGTGAATATGTGTATATGTGTGTGTATATATATATGTTGGGAGTTAGGTTGGGTCTGGTTCGTTTTTTCTTTTTTTTTTTAATCAGCTTGCTGTCATCTCATGAGAATATTTCAGTATAAAATATTAGTTCTGGTTTTGGAAGTCTGAGCTAGAGGTTTTCATTTCAAAGAAAAAAATTACTTCTTTCTTACTCTTTTTCCTGTTTTAGAGGCTACCAGAATCTGTAGAGTATTAAACATCACAGTCAGACTTGTTCTCTCTGGCTAGTTGTGATTATCCTTTGCAGGTAGGAAGGCATCCTACTAGAGTCTGAAACGAGAGGTCAGTCTTCAGATCTGAGATTTGGTTTGAGTCCTTTTTTCCTTTCAGATAGGTGAAGATTCACTCCTGTTATAATTGCCTACATTAGCTGTTTCTGCACTGCTGCTAAAAAGAGGTCTCAGGAGTGCACCCGAGCAGCTGACTAGCATGTACTCTCCCATGCACACTATTGCCTGTCAGGTTGCCTAGGGCCAGCCTGCAGGCAGCCCATGAGCAGCCTGTTTGGGCAAGTCTGGAGCGGCGCTCATCTACCAGGCACACACAGGGTAGAAGGTCCTGACCACAGACTGCCCCCCGAAAGCCACACAGATACATCAGGGTGGTCCCTGACACCAGTTTGACACCAGGCAGGTGTCCTGGCAAGGCTGTTGTGTAACCCTTGCCTTCCAAAGGAGGAATCCTCCCACATGCCCGCGAACAAGCGCAGATCGTGCAGAGGTGATTTGCCTGGTGTGCTATTGCTGAGGGCAAAGCAAAAGAGGGCAACGAGGCAGCAGCACCAGAACCCCCAGACCTTTGCCCTGCCTGGGACTGGGGCTGGTTTCCACTTGCTCAGTTCTTCCTGTTCCTTTGCCTTAAAACCCTGAACAGTTCTGTTTACTGTCAGTGAAGTGGATATCATTGTGATTCACCTAAACAAAATGCATGGGTTTGTACTTATGTGTTTAAGTCAAGCCCGTAATCTCAAAATGAATTAGCCTGAGTGCTTACATTTTCAACCAGCTAAGTCTTTGGGTGTAGCACTGGTTTATACAGTTGTAATATATATAAAATACAGCTGCACCTCAGAGTTTAACAGGGAACCTTGTGAAACTCTACAGTTTCTCTTTCCACTGCAGGGTAGTGGAAAGAGAAACTGCTATAGCTGAGGTAAATAGAGTTGTACATGCCAACATTTTGCTTGGTTTCATCATGTGTGTCACTTAAAAATTGGCATGGCATCAGTATCCAACTAAAACTCAGCAAAGGCATGCTGCAAAGTTTTCTGAATCTTTCTGTCCCTTTCCACAAACATACATTAATACAAGGTGTATAATAAAATATGAAACTTCACTGATGTATTTTTGATACTAAAACATACTAGTTAAATTAGACTCAAAACGTGGGAAATATCAGTATAATTTAGCTGGTAATGACATTTTCTTCATCTCTATTGTAATATTTTTCCTTGGCTACACTACATTCATTAAAGGTGTTTTGAGACCTATATGAAAAGAATTTTAGACAAAACTCCTCATTTTATTTTTGTGGGTTGGTTTTTGTTGGTTTTGTTTGGTTTCTTTTTCAGAAGAAGGAATGTTCTTAGACAACTAGTCTAAACAGAAACTTATGTTAGAATGATCCTACAGAATAAGTAATAACTATCTCATACTAAAGCTGACATTGCTGTAATTGTTATGGTAGCAAAGTAGTTCACCTTTGTAACTATTAACAAGACAATAGCAATGAGTCTGGTGTCAGCAGAACTGTCATGTTGTGTCTGATAGAGTGGTCACCCTGGCAGCGTCTTGTCTCTCACAACAGTTTGGGCATGCTCACGAAAAGAAACAAGCCAACTCTAAGGTAACTTCTGTCTGTGGTCCTGCTCATACCCTGGAAACCAGTGGTTTGTCTGAGTTAGACCTGTTTATGCACAATATGTTCACAACTCTTCAGTGTGCTTATCTGGAATAAATGTGTCCTTCTTTCTAAACCTGTTAATACTTTTGGCTTCCGTAGGATCAGTATTGTAATAAGAAAGATTTGCAATCAGAATAAGAGTACAAACCACTGCCTGAAAATATCTAGTTCGCACACTAAAATATTTGAGTGCAAGCTATTGTATTTTATAGTATAGAATTTTACACTATATTACTAAAATGTACATACTAACGTTGTATGGGAAAAATAGAGTTGTTTGCCTACCAGATAGGTGTGTAGGGAAGGAGGATTTAGCCTATTGAAACATTTCTGATACACTTAGCTTCCATCTCTTCTTCAAACTGGAAGATTATTTTTAAGGAGTAAGCCCATTCTTCTTTTAGCTACACTCTGGAAACAGATGTCTTTCAGCAATGACTTCTACAGTCATTCCCCAAATCATGAACCTTGATGTAAGGAAAGAAATAACTGGCTATATGTAAGGATGGAAATCTATTGAGAAAATTTCCCAAGAATATGCCTTGTCCTTTATGTGTTATTAACTGTACATTTAGTTTCCTTAGAAGATAACTAGTGTGTCCCCAATTGCCAGAGTGTTACATCTACTAGAGGGAATATAGCTTCCTCAGCTGCCAGAGCTCATCCCTGCTAGACAAAAGAGTCCCAGTGAGCTTGCTTGGGCTAGCAGCCACATAGGCTATTTTCTGCTGTATCAGTCCTGCAGCGAGTAGTAATTACTGAAAGCTGAATCTGGTCCATTTTTAATTTATTCAAATAACTTAATTTCATTATATCATAGACGAATTACAGGAACTGTTACTGTTTTGGCCACACAAAACTGTCTGTCGCCAAGATGTACAATGTTTCTCTAATTTGTCTCCAAGGGAATTTAATTAATTGTGAAGTGGGCAATATGGCAAACACTGGAATTTGTATTAATCATTAGCTCAGTAAAAAGTTCAAATCCTGCTCCACTCAACCTGACCAAAAAGGACCAGAAGGCTGTTGCAGAACAAAGGTAGAAGCTCTTCTGCAGCTCTCCATTCTGCATTAGTGACATTCACAGTTCTGACTTCTACTATATAAGGGCATTTATCTGTAAAATGTGCACCAGAATTGATCCACTGGTCCAGTTAGCCCTCCAAGCACCCCAAATATAAAAGCAGTTGATTTCTGCTGTCCCACAATGTCCCCAGCAAAGCAATTTATTCCTTCATCTTGCCACATAAAGAAGTCCCATTGGGACTTCAGAGGAGAAGGAGAAGGAAAAAAGAGAAAGGGCAAAAGAGAGACATACCATAATCACGAGAGGTAACCTTGGACTGTTAAGAGATTATTTTAAAGCCATGATTTTTGAGTGAAAATCTGTCTTTACAGTGAACATTTCACACAGTAATTGACAAATTCAGCAGCAATTTCACACAGTTCTAGTGATCAGTCATTTGAAATGTACAATTACAGTATTCTACTGCTAATGAGTTTCAAGTGCATAATAAGTCAATTTGATTGACAGGCCTTGACCAATAGTAAAGTAAATTTTTACAGCAGACATAAATGTTTCTACTATTGGTATATATTCATTAATTTCAGCTGTAGAAAATCATGTTTTAGCATCATGGTAGTCATAAAACAAATATGCTATCATTTTTAGGCACATGGTCTTAAAATAAGCTTTTAAATGGCTCTCTTTAGTGAGTGTACATGTGAATTTAGATCTGTCAAAACAAACAGGTGTAGGCAACCAACTAAAAAGTCAGGCATCTACCTACCAGGTTTGCATGTGCTGCTTACACAGATTGTGTTCACAAATGCGTTTTGTGACTTATCTAAGACTACAGACAGAAGATTCAAGGCTGGATTGAGGTCTCTTTAAAACCACATCCTGACTGTGATACATGTAATAAAGCTGAATTTTCTGGGTAAGATGAAGTACGGCAACTATATCATGCATTCCAGTTATTTCCATGGTAGGATTCTCAAAAGCGTAAGGACTGAAAAATAGAGTGCTTTAGCAAGGAATTTTATCCTATGTCTGACATTTTACACAAATTCTATTGCTACTCTAGAAGTTCTCTTGACTGCAAGATAGAGAATATTTAGCCAAAGCAAACCAGAGAAAGCTAGAGAAAAAAAAATCCAGTAGTATTATCAACTTTAATGTGATGAAACCATTTCTCAAAAACTGTCTTGATTTCTTTACTAATTTTCACCAAAAAAACCCAGCAAACTCGTTTCCCAGATATGTTAAACACATAATGAATAAAAGAAAGTGGACAGGTTAAATTAAGATGCCTGAGTAAGAAGGCTGATGACATCCTAAATATCTATAAGTACATAGCAATTTAATTCTGACACCACTCTTGCTATAGTTATCTTTTTTGGAGGTCATTGGAAGGTTTACAATAAAACACTTTCTGATGGGACACTAGGGCAGTACTAACTTCTGTGAATTTGGATCCAATTTTCTGTTGAATAATACACAAACAACTTAATTTAGTTAAGCCTCACTGGAGCTGAGTTAAAAAATAATCTGACACCAGTATTTTATTTTCAATCTATCTACTTGAGGACTTGTTCCAGTAAATAGATTTCAGCCAGGAAGAGTCACAGAAATCTGACCTCATACAAAGGACATAACACACAAATAATACAAAGATAAATTTCAATGTAATTCAGAAATAAATTTCATTCAGCAAAAATGCTCTGGATATTTAGGAGTTATTATTTGGGTGCTTTTTTGCCAAATAGTCTTCCAGGTTTAATGTTTTAATTGTCAGTCTCTTTAACAATTTGTCATTTGTGACGTGCTATTTTTTTCCTTACCAAAGAATTTTATGTGGTTCATCACATAGTTTTCACAGATTAGAAATCATGTGAAAGGGAAGGAACTAAGAGGACACAAAAGTACTACAAAGCAGAAGTAAACATTCTGTATTTTATTGCTAAGTCAAAGCATCCTGTCTTAAAATACAGTGAAGTAGTGTCCTGAATCATTGGTACAGAAGATCAGGATGTTTTCTTCATAATACTTTTAAAAGACATCCATAGTAATTAGAAACAAGTGTTCCAGCATCTTGTATTTTTGACCCCAGATTCTATATTCAGAGTGAGGTCTTCCAAAGCAGAAAGCAGAGTTGTATTCCTGTCACTTACTGGAATGCAGCTTGGTGCTCCAATAAGCATGCTCAAAATCATCATAACCAAGCTGATGGGTGCTGTGACCATAAAACAAATACAGAAATTCAGGACATATATATTTGTCTGTCTATACACGGTTCCTAAGTAAAACAACCCAAACTAATGTAATGTATTTATAATTTTCAAATATATTAACTGAAAGTAATTACACCAGGTTTTAAGTGGGAAAACTTATTTAAATATACACTCAGGAGGTATTACAGATACCCAGTGTGCTTTTAAAAATCCACAGTAGGTATTAAGTTACATACTTCAGCACACACAATGAAGTATAAAGATTTTAGGTTTTATTGAGAATATATGTTTCTACTGCAAATGTATTGCGACAAGCTGCACTGAAAGACCTTGTTGTCACAGATAACATAAGTGTAATCTTTCTGCACCTCATCAACATTGTCTTTAAGTCATTCTCTGGAGGGAAAATTGGCTGGGCAAGAGGTCAATTCACTTCCAGGTCCCATTCAATGCCAGTGCACTTTGCTAACTGTGACCAACTAAATGATATTTTCTGTGAGAAAAACATTTTCTCTATAGGAATCCCTTCCAACTACTGAATTGTTACTTACTAATTTCATGTTAAGCCCTGAAAACCCATCAGATATCAGAATTCTGTTAATTTTAAACTGAAAGCCCAAAGGCTTTGTCTCACAGAGATAATAATATTAAAAAAACCAAACAAAACAAACAAACAAACAAACAAACCCAGGCTTGACTGATACTTCTTCCTATGATATCCCCAACTCCTGACTATATAAAATAAATCTAGAAACCTGAGAAGAAATCACAATCTAAATCACTTAATCTCAACTGACCATGTTGAAATCGGTGTGGGATGGATTCACAGACCTTGAAATATGTCTTACAGTGAGGTACTTACAGACCAGAATCTGTTTAAGTAGATCAGACTTAGGAACAGAATTAATCCTTATCTGCAAGCATCTATACAAGGAGAAGCTATTTGATACTAGAAGGTTCTTTGGTTAACCAGAGAAAGACTTCACAAGAACACATGGACAAACAAACAAAACAAAACAAAACAAGAAAAACCAAAAAGAAATAAGCAAATTTATAAAAATGTGAGCAACTGCAACAGGAACAACTTGCCCGGATGTGAAGATGTTTCTCCACCTCCTAAAGAGGCAGGGCTATAATCCCCCAGTAAGTCAGAAGTCTCCTGGCAGAGCCTAGGCTGATGTGGCACAGATCCAAACCTCAGCCTCAGAAATCCATATTCACCTTCCAGCTGTCAGTGGTGTTAACTGGCTGTCTCTCTGCCTGAATGGAAAGTTCCCTGGGAGCAGCACCCAGAAATTTCCCCACCTGAAAAGGAGGGGTGTGTGTGGCCATGGTCTGACAGACACCCAGAGAGCAGCAGTTCCTCTGTACCACCAAGAGTACCTGCAAGAGTGCAGGGACTTTGCTGGGTCCCATGAAAAGTAGGATAGCACATCCCCTCTTCCTAAAGAAAGGTAACGGCTGTATCATCACCTCCCTTTCTACAAATTCCTTAAGAGGCGGAAGTATTTCAGATTCAGTCAATATCTCCCATTTGAAAAGATCAAGAGCCATGGTTGTCCTCTCCCAGGAGACTGTATTAACCACAAGCCAGACAGCTGGGAAAGGAGCAGGCTACTCCTGTTGAAACTCTATGTCGGCAGAGGAAAGAATGCAATATATCCAAGGAAGATGTAAGAGGGAGTGCAAGAGAGAACATGACTCTGTGGCCTAGTGCCTACAGCACTCATCTGGGAGTGGGCAGGCCTAGATTCCACTCCTTGCTTCAAGAACAGCTTCTGTGTTTTTATATTAAAGAGTTATTGGTTTTGAATACCCTGAGGCTGAGCTGATGAGGTTATTGAACCCATATCTCACACATTCCAGTAAGTACCAAAGAGAAAACAACAAAGTGTTATACAAATGATAACTGCCATCTTAGACAGACTTAAAAAAAAAAAGTAGTGGGTGACTCTGAAGGAGCAGACATTGGCACTGACTGTCAGGAGAGCCCAGCTCCAGAGCCTGTGGCTGCCTTCTCAGGCCCTGGGACCAGGTGGCATGGCCAGCTTTTCTCCACAGCCCTGTATACACCATCTCCCTCCCTCACACAGGGTGGTTGCATCCCAAATTCTTACTGGAAACTCTCCTCAGCATATGCTGCCCCCAGAATTGTACCTTGGGGACTATCTGGAAGAGTATCAGCTGACCTGGTCAAATTCGTACCAGCCTCAAAGGTAAACACTGCAGATGATGGCATGCCAGTGCTCAACCCCTTGCCCAATGTAGTTTGTCAGAGGAACTTTACTGAACAAACAGTAGCTAGGGGTAGCATTGGAGCCAGGAAACCTAATCTGAATTGCCATAGTTCAGGTGTGGGATACATGCCTTTATGGCTAATTTTACCCAATGCACTGGCAAGTCAGCAGTTAACCATACCAAGTTACTTTTATTTTCAGTGGTTTTCATGCTCAATAAAATTTTCTTTTACGCAAGAATGCTCTCTTTTTTTTTTGGTTATTCCCATTCAAAATCATAAAACCAGCTATTTTTATAAAAGTAATGAAAACACTCCAAGTGTATGCACAGTAACCCACAATTCTCAGGTGGCAAAACTCATTCAGGTTTCCACCTCACCCAAATGGCTTTTGCAAGTGGCTCCTGATAATGGACTCCTTGTGAGCTCTTACTGATCCTTTTTCTTACAATATAGAGTTATTTTTCTAAGGATTCTGTTGTTATTCAGAAAAAAAAAAAAAGATGGCATCAAATGTTCAAGCTTACTTTAAAAATATGTGCAAATATTATGATATATAAAGTAATATTAAAGTTAAAATTATTCAGAGCACTAAGGGGGCAATTTTCCTGTTAGCACTGAACACGTATTGAGAATTTCATGTCTGCAGCC
Organism: Climacteris rufus; assembly: GCA_013398175.1. Taxonomy (NCBI): domain Eukaryota; kingdom Metazoa; phylum Chordata; class Aves; order Passeriformes; family Climacteridae; genus Climacteris; species Climacteris rufus. The sequence continues at coordinate 7,941 of VZRZ01006830.1, read as the reverse complement.
CACTGAGGGAAACCTAGCAAGCAATTACTTTATTTCCGTCTGGAAAGGGGAGGATTATGAGGCAGCAGTTAACCGGCAAAATATCTGTGAAAATCAAGGCTTGAACAGGTGATGCAAAATTAATAATTCTCAGTAATGCCTGAGAAAGTTAGCACATAGAGTATACAGAACTTATGAACAAGTATCATGTGGAAACAAAACCTTGTCACTCATTCTTAAAATGGCCTGAAATATTTTTCAGTCTGTTTCTTTGGTGTTTAAGAATTTGGTGTCAAGTTAATTAGCTAACTACCATGAGAAAGGTTAGCTAGGTATTTGACTGGTGTCTCCTAGAGTCTGCTGAACAGATACACTGGAACAAGAGAAAAAAAAGATAGACGCACCAAGTCAAAGAATTTTAGACGTAAAAGAAAGTATTGAAAGTGGTTTCCAAGAAAAAGCAAAAAATTCCATTCTTATTACACACTGTGACACAATGTATAGTGACATGCTTGCACAGTATTTTTAGTAGAAGTAATTTGCTTCTCAGAGCAGGTATTCTGTTTTAACTATTTAATTTCTACATACCATTCTGAGCAAAAGCATTACCCTGGAGAATTCCTGGAATTTAAAGGAACTCTTCCTGAACTATTTCTTTAAAAAAAGATGGTAGAAATGGTCGCTATGAAAATTAGATTAACCTTTTTTTTTTTTTTTCAGTACCTGTATTACGGCTGTGTTACTAATAAGAAAAAGTCAGCACTTTTTTAGCTCTTTACCTAAGATTTTCAGCCCTAAGTTTGCAAAGCACCATTGTTATAAAATTAATGTTGTTTTATCTATTCCAGGTATTTAAAATGAGCTCTCCCCCTTTTCTCCTGAGGTCATCTTTGTATTTTAAGGTCTTATTCACTATTGTCTGCTTATTATAGTAAATTAATTACATATAGTAAAATCTATAGTGGGTTATAACAAGTGTTTCTCCTTATGCCATTCAGAGTCTGATTCCAAAGAGTAACACTGTCTTAGGGGTGAAAAAAGTGTAAGAAATTAAACATAAAAAGTAGTATTTTTCTCACATATTTTTCTGATGGTTTTGGGGTTTGGGGGGATTCTTTTTTGGGGGAGGGGGATATTGGTTTTGATGGGTTGATTGGTTGGGGTTTTTTGTTTGTTTTTTTTTTTTTTTTTTTCTCTGAATTTCTCCTTTTTGAACCTAGTAATTCTTTTTGGCATTCCCAGTATCCTGTAACAATGAATTCCTTGAGAGGGGACTAGCTGGCATGATTGTTGTCAGCAACTATCTATTATCAGCCTCAGTATTCAAAAGAATGGAGTAGGAAGATCCTATGGGCTGAGTCAGCACATGGAAATTAAGGAATGAGGAAGGATTAGCTGGAAACAGGCTATGACTCCTCTAGTAGCACTTTCACTCAGTGAAAGGTCTCAGAGGGGTCGATGGGACTCAAGCTACTTCCCCAGATGCAGTCTATACAGTCTTCCTGACAGACAGCAGGGTTTTTCCCTACTCAATCAGAAACATTTTCTAAGGAGACCCATCACACTTGGTCCCCTCTAGCATTTGGTGGTACCATTCAATCCTTGCTTGAGCTAGATAACCAGCACTATTCTTTATCTCTGCTTCTTTCTGATCGATCTGCTTTCCTGTCTCATAAATCTCCAACAGCTCTACTGTTCCCTTTCATACCAATCCAACAGTAATTACCCTTTGCTTCATGCACGTCTTGCTCCCTCCTTTCCAGCAGTCAAGGCAATCCTCTCTCCCCATTTAGACAGACAAGAAAGCAGCATGGCTCATGGACATCCTGCCTACTCTTGAAGTTAATGACTCCAAAACATTAAATGAAAATATGAAAGGAAGCACAGATCTTAGTGACAAGAACACATATACAGCATAGGAAAGGGAGTTCCTACATGTCACTCTGATTGCTTTACATATACTCATAATTCCTTCAGAGTAAGATGGGAAACTAGATGCAGGAGGTAGATCAGGCCCATGACTAACACTAGACATCATTATGCTGGAGATTTATCTGCAAAACTTTTCCATCGATGCTAGGCAAAATTTCACCATTATAGACCACACCCAAACTGAGGAAATAGCGCAGTATGGGGCTGTTGGCAAAAGTAAAAGAGGAGGGAAAAAGGAATGGTCATGATATGAAGCACCTTCTAAAGCCTGACAGACTGACTACACTATGATTCTTCACTGTGGAAAGATATGTCTACACCTGTATAAGACTGAAAAATAGATACGAAGGACTGTCTTTCAATGTAGAAACCACAGAACATCTGAAAAAAAAATCACACAGCTAGAGAAAAATGCAAGAATTTATTTTGCACACTCGTAGTTAAACTGTGAAATATTTCAAATCGTCTTGAAGTGAAAATGAGTTCAAAGACACAAATTCATAGATAATAGATTCTTTGTGGCAGTGGAGAGTCTGGATGAAATCTCTGCTTCAGAAGGTCTTTGCCCATCTGATTACAGGGTCAGATAGAGGGTACCAAGAGAAGGATCTCTCTAGAAATGTACAATTCTTTTCCACTGCTCCACCATTTGCAGAAAGAATACTGTACTATCTGTACCCATGGTGCCACCAATCTCATGTTCTTGCCCTGTGAAAAGACCATTCACCTACTGCCAGTGCCTGGGAATGAGCAGAAAGCGTTCTCACCGGGGTGACGGAAGTCTGTGTTCTGAGATCCAGCAGTATCTTCTAGTCTCATTTAGGTATTTAAATTTAAGTCATAGCAGGGGACAATTTACTCGGAATTTCCAGCCTGGATTCAAAGACCAAGGACTTGTTGTAGATCAGGAGGTCATTGGTACAGATTGTAGCTCCAAAAATAACTATCCAGCAAACTTCTGAGCTTTTTTGTTTGTTTTACAAATGTTCAGTTAACAGTTCAAGATCTTTTCAGTTAACAGTTGAAGAAGTATGTACCTCTATGTGGTCCATAGAGGTACAGAGCAATAATGAAAAAGTCAGAAAGGAAAAAGTCCTTAGCTCTTATTCTAAAAAGGAGGTTTACACACACAGTTAGACCTTTCATGTGAACACCTGAGCAACACAATCTACACTGTCTCTACCTTGAAATGGGAGGTTGGACTAGATGGCCTCCAAAGGTCCCTTCCAACTTAATTCCTCAGTTCTGTGATTCTGTTCTCAAAATCAAGAAGTCTGTACTCTAAACATTCTGACACATGCTGCCTTCATTAGCACCAAATTATGCAAAATTATTTCTCCACCAATCACTCACTTTAGTCCTTTGTGTTTCTCAGACAACCCCATTCCACACAGAGTTTCTAAAGCAAATCTACACAACTGCCATGTTGTCTGTATTTCTCCACCTGCAAGGAGGAAATGAATTCACTAAGCAAGATAGCTGAGAAGAATCCATGGCCAAAAGGAGAAATAACATCCAGGAGCTGTAAGTTCCAAACAGAGTAAGAACTTCCTATAGATATTTTTCAGATAAGAGGTTAGAGAAAGCAGCGCTTACGGACATCTCTGTCTCTCGATGTTACTTGGAGAATTATCCCATTTTTCATCAATCTGGAGGAAGCTGCTTACAAACTGATGGTCACATATGATCACCACATCATTCCAAAGAGAACACAAACCTCACTTCGTTTCCTGAAGTATTTTATTGACCATGATAGCTGGAGGGTTACTCTACCTGTGTGTGCAAGCAGGAAATTGGGGGAAGAAAAAAGAAGGAAAGAAAAATTTGAAGTAGTAAAGACGTACTTTCAAGGTGCAGAAATCTCTGTCTTGAAAAAATTCAATGAAGGATTATATTTGTAACAAACATTGAAGGAGAGTCATAAAATGCAGTTCGGTTACCACTAGAATGTCATGATCACAGTGCCTGTAAGAAGCAATTCTCTCTCAATATCCTTTTGTTCAACAGCCAGAGGTTCTGACAGGGATAGTCACACACACATCCCCTTGTGCTGGCAGATGGTTTGATTCTATGAATTGCCTGCCCAAACAACATCTCACAAATAGCTTGCTTGTCTTGTACCTGAGTCAATGAGAGTGCAAACCAAATGGTAATCGAGGGCTTTGCCTGCTACACCTAAGTTCTCAGGAGAGAGAAGTGATTAGTCTAGTCCTGTAACAACCATTTGAGTGCAGCCTCTAATCCCTGCCAAGACCAATAGTTCATCTTGCTTCATAAAAGGACATTCCTTAGTGACCCAAAGAACTGTAATGCCAAAGAGTTTGTCTGAATTCCATGTCAAGCCTTTGATTTTTGTCATGCCTTTCACCACCAGGTTAAAGAGATCATTCGTACACGTTCCTTGTTTCTCTTCATGAATGATACATTGTAATCAAGTCACCTCTCAACCTTCCCTTTCATTAGCAATAAAATTATTTTTGCAAGTATTTTCTGAATCCTCTCCAGTTTCAACACTTCTGAAAATGGTCACTTTGGTACTGTATGCAGGATTTTAACAGAGTTTAAGCAGTGTCAGATGCAAACAATTTCTTAGGCTACTTGCTCTTCACCTGTTCACATGGACTATAACAATATTAACCCTTTTTTTCCCAGCAATACATCAGAGTCCACATTGAGTGATGTCTGTGCAGCAAGCCCTAGCTGTAGTTCAAGATTGTCGCTTTCCAGGACATAGTACCAATTTTTCTGGGGAAGATCAAGAGAAGCACACAGGTGAATGGAAATGCATTGGAACCCATTCTGATGAGGGTGAATCTGCTTTTTCTTTCCCAATCATTGTATTATTGCATATGCTAAATTAAATTCAAAAAACAAAGTTGCATTTATGTTATTAAATGTGCTGAAAAGCTGCTAATTTAGTCCAAGGAATTCAAAGTTTTAAGCTGCCCTCACTATAGCACAGGCAAAAAGGGGTACATTTCAGGTGCCACAAGGATGTGGGAATTCCAGAGCTCCAAATGAATGCTTATTCTTCTCCTTGCTAAATTGTCCAGGTTAAGGAAGGCTGGATTTCAAAAAACCCAATGTGAATGTCTCACCTGTTTCTGCTCAGCGCAGAGAACCTAAAGCAGCCTTCACAGTTCAATCCTCCTCACAGCCAGGTGTTCTGGCTGCAGCACGACTCAGGACAGCTGTGAAGTGAGAGGGTCGACATACCTTGCGTATGGTGCTGCTCTGTGGCCTTGAAGCTGTGAGTGAGGGCGAGGACTTGCAGTGAGATGTGCATTACAAAATACCGTCTGCTTTTAGGAAATCTGTTGTACTGAGGATTGGTTTGCTTCCAAGGAATTATATTTATTTTAAAATGTGAAATATGAAATTAGAAGTTTGATTTAGGCATAAAGAGACAGTTAAAGAATAAACTGCTATTGATATTATATTTTACTTCCTAAACAAATGTTTTGTAAGCTGGATTTTTTATTGATTTTGAAGAATTCTTGGCCATTTTGATCAATTAATTACTGTTACCTCACATAACTTAATTACTTGTAAATGCACCGTGGTGCCCATTAGAAGCTTCACATACGTACATGGGCAGCAAATAATGGCAATACAACACAAGCCGTGCTGTTCAGTTATTCTCTAACTAGGGTGGGGAACTGAAAGTCCACAAACATACACAAGACCTTCCGTGGCACTGATAAGGATTTTGATTACATTTTGGAGTCAGTAATTAAAACAGGTTTTCCATTTACTTTGATTTGGACTGATCATACCACACGATTTGAGGAAAAAGTGTCAGTAAAGTTCACATGAAAGAAGTTGCTACAGTTCTGGCACCTTTTATTGACTGCATAAGAGAAACAAATGGTTATAAAGAAGCTGCTTTAATTTCATTAACAGTAAACATAAACACATAAACCAGAACAACATTATAAAGTTGCAACATAAAAGTTTGTGTCATTTAGATGACCCACTGCTGTTTATTGCTAATTTCAATGTAACACTCAAAAAAAAAAAAAAAAAATTGGAAGATAGAGAGGGACAGATTTTTTAT
>VZRZ01006828.1:14896-26541 GCA_013398175.1 Climacteris rufus | reverse complement strand
GTGGTGGGATGGGTGGGATTTAAGGTCCCTTCCCACCCAAACCACTCAATAGTTCTGTGATTTTACGATCTCCTTCTTGCTCTTCTCTCTGGATCACATTCCAATCAGATTCCCTTTAATCCATTGAGAGAATCCCCACAGTCCTTCCAGACCTCACCCAAGGGATCCCTGCTTTTGCCCAGGATCAGCATTCCCAGCCCCGACCCTGGAGCTGCTCCCGAGCCTCTCCCATCCCTCCCCTCTCACCTTGGACTGACAGCGGGATCAGGTCCAGCACAGGGATCTCTGGGGTTGTGTTGCCCTGATTTTTGCAGTTCTGGATGTTATCATTCTTTTGTATCTAGTTTCTCACAGTTCTCTCTGTAAACACAGCCATGTTATTGTGACTGTATTTTATCACTTGCATTCCTTTCTCGTGGACACAAAACTTTGATGGACATTTCCTTTGACCATTGTGATTGAGGGAGGAAGAACTGATTTCCTCCAATGAATAGTGATTTCTAAATGGATATAAAAATAAAGCAGGCAGGTCTTGCCCTCCTTCCTTCCTTCTCTCTGATCCTGGTAACAGGTGCCTCTGGCTCTTCCTTTTGTGTCGTTACTGCCACAGGGTTGGATGTCACCCTCAGCCTCAGCAGAGGCTGCATCCCACCCCAGGGAATGCCCAGGGAGGAGCTCCAGAGCCTCCAGCCCGGATCCACCAGGGAGAGCTGAACCCTCCTGCCCAGCTGGCCCCGTGCTCCCTCCTCCCCAGGCTCCAGCACTCCCTGTTGCTTTCCTGGGAGATGAATCCCACCCCTCTGCAGCCTCTGCTGCTGCCCTGCCCACCGAGCCAACAGCAGCACCTCCAGTGTGCCCTGAAAACCCCGGAGAGAGCGGGGAGAACACACAGAGCCCTCCCTGCAGCCTGGGCCAGCAGCTCCACTGCCACAGAAATCACCGAGATCCCACCATAAACCACGCTGTGATGTGGGGAACGCCCTGCACCGCCGCATTCTTTAACCAAATGGGGTTTATTGCATTCTTCCCCAACTCTTTCTACATTTCCATCAACCGTTGCTTTCCCTGTGAAAAAAACACTTCCACTTTTAATCTTAATTAGCAGAGAAACCAAACTCCTGCCAAGCTTTGTGCTGCTCCACCACAGAGCTGGAAATGTGTTGGGAATATTTGTGTGACACCAGAGACACTGCTTGTTTGTTTTTTGTTTTTTTCCTACTGCTACAAAAATGATGGAAAGGAACAGAAAATGAGGATCCCAGTACAGGAAAAGGAGGATTCCAGTAGCAGAAAATGAGGATTCCAGACACCTGGCAGAAAGTGGCCCAAAGTGGGCTGGGAGCTGCAGAGGAGCTGTGATGGCTGATGCAGATATCGACATTTTCGGGCTCTTTTCAGAGCTGCTCCCATAAAAGCCAGACATGAAGGGATGGCAGCCAGAGCTTCCAGCAGAATACAAAAGGCAGCAGCCCGGCACACAGAGAGTGATTAAAGGGCCAATTAACATACAAGCGATGTATCTCCTGCCCAGCAAAAAGGAGCCTTGCTCAAAGTGAACTTTATTGACTCAGCTTTTCCCCAGCTGATTTATTTGGGAGACAAAATAAGCTACAGCTTTCTTTTTCCCTTGCAGATTTACCCTTTTTTGTCATGTCTGCCTTATTGACCATTTCTCTCTGACTTTGTCCTCTCAAAGCACAAAATTACAATCACCAGGAACACACATTTTTCTGCATAAAGATCCTTTGTGTGCCCAGGCAGGAATTGCAGAGGCTCTAAAGGCAGCCTGGGCTTTGCTCTGTCCCCTCCTGGGCTGGCCAGGAGAGCAGACCTGGATGTGGGAAACGCTGTGGAGGAAGAGCAGGTGCCCTGGAAAGGCACCAAAGTGATCAGAGTGAGAGTGGTGAGTGATTTTTTATCATAAATCCCAGAATCCCAGACTGGTTTGGGTTGGAAGGATCTTAAATCCCACCCAGCCCCACCCCTGCCCTGGCAGGGACACCTCCCACTGTCCCAGGCTGCTCCAAGCCCCATCCAGCCTGGCCTTGGGCACTGCCAGGGATCCAGGGGCAGCCACAGCTTCTCTGGGCACCCTGTGCCAGGGCCTGCCCACCCTCCCAGCCTGGAATTCCTTCCCAATATCCCATCTAAGTCTACCTTCCTTCATCTAAAGCCATTCCCTGTGTCCTGTCCCTCCATCCCTTGTCCCCAGTCCCTCTCCAGCTCTCCTGGAGCCCCTTTAGGCCCTGCCAGGGGCTCTGAGCTCTCCCTGGAGCCTTCTCCTCTCCAGGTGAGCCCCCCCAGCTCTCCCAGCCTGGCTCCAGCCCTTGGAGCATCTCCATGGCCTCCTCTGGAGGTCTCTCCTTTAAAGTCAATTTTGTACAGAAAGTTGTGTTAAAGGCACTTGACCTTTTTAATTTATCCAGGGGAAAAGCAACAGCCAATTCCTCTGTGTTCCTTAGAGCCAACAAGGCCAGGCCATTCTGAGACCAGGCAGCTCTTTAATTTAGCAAAAAAAAAGTCCTAATGAGAACCAAGGGCTGGAAGGTGAACCTAAACAAATGTGGAGTAGGAATAATGTTAATTTAGCAATGAAAGCACCAACCTAATATGGAGCAGATTCTTGATCATTTGAAGACTTAATTAAGTTATTATCCTCGAAGAGATGCCCTACCTGGAGGTTGCAGCTTTCCTGGGAGCCCTGGGAGGGAGCAGGGAGCAAGGTCAGCCCTCCCTGGGTGCTTCCCACAGTGGCAGGTCCCACCCTGGGATTGGGAATGGGTCCCAATTTGGGATTGGGAATGGGGCTCCCCTCTCCCCACAACAAAGCTCCCTGTGTTACTTTCCTGGGAACAGTCCTGGCTAAGGTTTTCCAGGGGTTTTCAGGCTGATTTGCAGCTCCAGCCTGGAGCAAAGGAGGCTCAGGGGGCCCTGCTGGCTCTGCACAGCTCCTGCCAGGAGGGGCAGCCAGGGGGGAAAAAGGGCTCTGCTCCCAGGGAACAGGGACAGGAGCAGAGGGAACGGCCTCAGGCTGGGCCAGGGGAGGCTCAGCTTGGACAGCAGCAGGAATTTCCCCATGGAAAGGGAGCTCAGGCCTTGGAACTGCCCAGGGAGGGTTGGAGTGCCCATCCCTGGAGGTGTCCAGGGAATTCCTGGATGTGGCACTCAGGGCTGGGGACAGGGTGGGGATGGGCACAGCTTGGGCTCCATGGGCTGGGAGGGATTTTCCATCCCAATGATTCTGGGATTCCTTGTGCCAAAGCCCCTTTAAACCCAGGTGTGAGCCATGCAAACCCTTCTCCTGGCATTCCTACATGGAGCTGCATCCAAGTGACTTTTATCAGCCTTGGGTTGCTCTGTGCTGTGAAGGTGATGACATCCACCTCACCCAGCTTTTCGTGGCTCTGGGCAGCTCAGAGATGACAGCTGGGCAGGGAGGGGGTTCTCTGCAGCATCCCCTCCATCCTCAGCACAGGGATAGCTCCATCCCACACACTTTGCCAAGATCTCAAATGTGCCAGGTACACAGAACTCTCCCACAGACAGTGGTCATCCAAGCTTCCCGAAATAGCACAACTGTGGAACAGTGAGAGCTCCCAAAAGCAGAAATGCACCTGAAAACAGCATCACCTGACAGACTTGGTTTGATCCAGGCGCCGTTTCAGACCCGTTGCATCATTTGTGGGAGAAAAGGCAAAATTAGAAGCAATAAATCAGCCAGGGAAGGCTCCCCTTGTCCAGACTGTGAGGTGATCCCTTCTTTTCAGTGCCCTCGGGAATCCTGAGCCTTCCCTCGGGCAGCAAGGACAAACAATCCTGGGACAGATTCCCAGAGAAGCTGTGGCTGCCCCTGGATCCCTGGCAGTGCCCAAGGCCAGGCTGGAGCAGCCTGGGACAGTGGGAGGTGTCCCTGCCAGGGCAGGGGTGGGGCTGGATGAATTTTAATATCCCTTCCACCCCAAACCAGTAGGAATGCCGTGATTCCCACTCCAGCAGCAGCTTTGTTTGCCTCCTGCTCAGGAAGCCATCCCTGCTCTCCCTGCTGTAATTCCAGGGCTGTTTTTCCCTCAGCCCTGCTCGTGCTGCATCACCAGGACAGCTCAGCTCTCTCTCCCAGCCTCTCCCAGCGCTGCTCTGACCATTCCTTCTCCATCCCTCACCCCTGCCAGCTCCCCCAGCTCCCCTTCCACCTCCCAACCTGTTGTGCTCTTTTTTTGGGGATTGTTTTCCTCGGGATTGAGAGGCTGCACAGCTCAACTCCCTCCTTGTTACTGCAGTTCGGGCCCTGCCAAGTCACTCTCAGATCACCAAGCAGCTTCACAGGGGCTCAGAATAATCACAAAATGCCACAGAGGAAACTCCCAGAAGGACGCTGAGAAAACTTCAGCCCAAACAGGGCCCTGATCAAAGCAGGGAAATTTGAAAGCGTTTGACATCCAGGAACTGCCCTTTGATGCTGCTGACAGGTGAGGGCTGCCTGCTCAGGCTGAAGAATGCCTTTAAAACCCACATTTTGCAGCATTTATAGCTGCTCACCGCAAGGAGAGTTCCGTGAATAAGCACCTCCCTGGCAAACAGAATCACCAGAAGTAGGGCAACGAGGGGAGGAGCGGCTGGAGGTGCCCCCAAGGGTCACAACCTAAATTCTGTGTTTATTTATAGCTGTCCTGAATAGCAAAGTGGATTTGTTCTCCCTCAGCCCGGCTGAGGGGCAGGGGAGGAGCAGGAATTTGGCTCTCCAGGGTGCTGGGATCACACGTAACCCTGACCCATCTCACTGCTGGCTGTGCAAATGCCTTCCCACTCGGCTTGTGGAGTTGTTCCTACCCTGTCCCTCTCCAGGCTGCAGTGCTGGGCACAGTCACTGTGCCAAGCCTTTCACCAATTCACTTCCTGGCTCAAGTCAAAATGACCCATATTCCATACCTGGCTCTGTGGCAATGACTCGAGCTAAGGCTCTGTCAGGAAAAATCTCCCCTAAAATAAAAGTTTGTCAATAAAATCTCCTTCTAACTGGCCTCCCACAGCGGCTGCCCCCGAGAGATCCATCAGGAAACGCTGCCTTTGAGGGCTTTCCACAGGACTTTCCTCTAATAAAAGGTGAACTTATTGACAAGCTTCCCTGGCTCTTCTTTCCCAGGCTTTTGTAAAGATATCATTGTCAGGATGAGATGGATTTCTTTGGCATCCCTGGCTCGGCCTGAGGAATTACAGCTGTACCTTTCTGTCAAAGCCCAGTTGGTCTGGAACTGCTACAGGGCTCAAGTGGAAATCTGCAGGAGACAGCACTCCCAGGGCCTCGGGCTAAGGGGGAAAGGGAAAAAAAAGAAAGAAAATAAAACACAATGTTATGTTTGAAGTCAGAAAGAAGAGAACAAACCTCTCTTTTCCTTGGCAGGTGGGGTTGGATGGCCAGGCCTCATTTATCAGCCCGGGGGGGACTGATATTTATCAGCACTGGGAGCAGATTGCCCATCAATATTGGGAATATCCCATCCCTGGCAGTGCCCAAGCCGGGTTGGGACAGTGGGAGGTGTCCCTGCCCATGGTTGGGATGAGCTTTGAGGTCCCTCCAACCCAAACCAATCTGGGATTTCTGGCCTCAGTAGGGTTTGGATTTTTGGATTGGTTTTCTTTGTCCAAATCAGCTCAGCCTTGCCCATGTCCAAGGCATGGGGTTACACAGGCGATAAACGTGCACTTTATTAATAGATTATATATTTTAATATATATTCACATATTAGATATTTATTAATATATTATTAATATATTCTTGTGAATATATCATCTCATATATTGACCAGGAACAAGGTCTAAGCCATCCTTCTCTGCCTGAAGCCAGACCTTGGCCCCACCAGGATGGAACTGGAAAATCCCTCAGGCTCAGAAGCCCCCCAGGGTGCAGACTGATTGAGGAAGCCCCGAAGATTCCCTTCATTCCCACATCCATCAGTGTCCTCACTAGTGGAATCTGCATGGAATCTTCCTCTCCACCCAGAAACACCCCTGCTTTTCATTTCATTTTCTTTTATGCCAATTCACTTCAGCTGCTCCTGCAGCCCTGGGAGCACTGGGAGCCTCCAGACCTGGTGTGAACTCTTAGTCCTGGAGCAAAGAGTGACTGATCCACCCCTTGCCCTGTTTTAGTCCATGGAATTCCACCTTTGACTTATCAGCCTCGGCATCTGATCCACAGAATCCCAAGGACTTGGGTGCTGATGGAATCAGCCCCATCACACCCATCCCAGCACCTCCCACCCCAGGAATCCTCCCCCACTCACAGATCCTGTGAAAGTGGAGAATTTGGGATCCCAGATCCCAGATCCCATCCTGCAGCAGTCACTGCCACGGGCAGGATTTGCACATCAAAGCCAAAGGGGTTTGGGATCACCCTGGGAGCCCTCCCAAGAGCTGCCTCTGCACAGGCACAGAACTTCCCTCTGCTCTGCTTCCCTCTGCTCTTGAGCCAAAAGTTCAGACACTTTCAGTGATTTAAAAATATTAAGTGGGAAAAGAAGTGACTCTGTCCTTTACCCGCCCTGCTCTTCAAGTGGTTTTCTTTCATTTTTTAAGCACTGTCCAAGGCTGTTCTCTGCAAACTTCATCATTCTGTGCAAAAGCTGCTTAAAATTCTCTGCTGTTCCTGGGCAATTGTGCAACACACGGAAGCCTGGGAATTTTAAGCATCCTTGGTGTTTGTTGTTACGAGGAGTGTGCAGCATTTCCAGACACTGCAGCGTGGAAATATCCAGCTGCTCCTTCTGCCCAGCCCTGCTCCCTTGGTGCTGCACTATTGGAAGTTCCAGCACGTTCATTGTGACCTTGCTCGTTGTTCCAGGGAGGCCTGGGGGCACTGCTGGAATGCAGTTCAAAATAATGTTCCAAATGATGGTGTTTTTAATAAGTTCTGTGCACCCAGACCCAGCTGGGTTGGGATGGGAAGTCCATGAAGCACCTCCCTCGGGGTGGGGGGAGACGCTGAAGTGGGCAAGAGAATTCACAATATTGGAGTTGTATCTTAGCAATTCAGGTCTTGACTCCATCACCTCCTCAAGCAATGCTTAGAGAGCCATGGTTTCTATAAAAATGTATTAATTTTTTTATATAAGACCTGTCCCTTGTAGACAAACTGGAGAGATCCAGACAGGATGGGGGGGATGCTCCCTTCACTCTGGCACTGCTCCTGGTTTTTCTCTGAGTCCATGGACAGCACAGCCCCTCCAGCCACACATCCCTGAGCCCCAAGTTTCCCAAATGGACCCTGCCCTTCCCAAACGAGGTGGAAAAATCAGACACAGCCCATAAAACCAACACCAGTTTCTTAGAGACCGATCCCAACCTCAAGCAGTAAAACAGCAAAAGGTTTTTCCCTCTCTGCATAAAAGAAACATTTAAAAAAATCAAATAAATATTTCTCAGAAAACACAGGGATGGTGATGATGAAATAATGAAACACTTCAAGATTTTGTCTTGCAGATCAGAAATAAACAGGCCTGGAAGCACCATAAGCCACAGTTTATTCCAGATTTCAGCCAGTGCTGTGTCACATCCCGAGGGAATGGAGAGGGGAATGTTTGGATGGCACTGGTGGCCGGGGCAGGGGAGATGGAGCTGTTGCTCCTGAGCAGGAGCAGGGGCAGCTCCTTTCCCTGCTCCCAGAACTCGGCAAGGACACCCAGGGCTGGGCATTTGGATGCCTCTGGGGCATCTCCAGCACCTCCAGCCTGGAAAAGGGCCCAGGGTGACCCAAGTGTGGCCTGGAGAGACCCTGTGGGAAATGTGGAGACCATGGACAAGGGATGGAGGGACAGGACACAGGGAATGGCTCCCAGGGCCAGAGGGCAGGGCTGGATGGGATATTGGGGAGGAATTCCTGGCTGGGAGGGCGGGGAGGGGCTGGGATGGAATTCCCAGAGAAGCTGTGGCTGCCCCTGGATCCCTGGCAGTGCCCAAGGCCAGGCTGGACGGGGCTGGAGCAGCCTGGGACAGTGGGAGGTGTCCCTGGGATGGCAAGGGTGGGATGGGATGGGATGGGATGGGATGGGATGGGATGGGATTTAAGGTCCCTCCCAAGCCAATCCCTCTGGGATTCTGTGACATGGATTAACATTCCCCACAGAAGGACACAGCTCCAGAGAGTTTCACTGAGGATCAGTGGAGGGAAACTCCGAGCCAAGAAGCTCCTCCAGCCTCTGTGAACTGCAGTGTTCCCGGGAATCAGAGCCCTGTGGATGTGGGACCTGCCAGCCCTGCAGGCTCAGAGAATCCCTGCAGCAGGGACAGGGCTGAGCTGGGCATTTATCAGCTCACATGGATCCTTTCCAGGTGGAACTGCCTCTGCCTCCCAATTAGGCTGCTCTGAGGGATGGAAACAACAGCAAATTGCTGCCCTTGATGAGTCCCTGTGCTGAGGCCTCTCCCTGCAGGGCTGGCACGGCACATCCATGGGCACATCCATGGGCACCGACCCTGGGATCCATGGGGAAAGCTCCCTGAGCCCTCCTGAGTGCCCTCCCGGGCTGGTGGGAGCATCCCACGGGCAGAGGGGGTCACCAACTCCTCCTCTCCCTGCTCAGCATCCCAAAAATCACAGCTGGGGAATAAATAAATGTGAGCTCAGCTCTGCAGCAGCCATCCCACTGTGGTACCTCAAAGTGCTGCTGGTGCCTTTTCTTTGAAGGCAAAAAGGCTGAGAACTTTCCCATTCTGTGACCACCGTATCTTACAGGTGTTAGAACATTTGAATCAGACTTTTAACACTTCACATGATCTAAAAACACAGAGCCAAACCTGTTCAGTTCCCCATCCTACAGACTGAGTCCAATTAACTGCTAAATTACATTTTTCCTTTGCATCCAGACCCTCATCCAGCCCTCTACAGCATTCCCTAATGCTTCCAGCACTGTTTCACATTCTGTGGGGTTTAAAAAGCTGGATAGGGTTAAACCCAGGTATATTAATTTTAAACTAAAACTGCAGGTAATGCATTATCAGGTCGATGCTCATGGCTCTCCAACAATGCAAGGAAAGACATTTTAGCCCCTCTGTTTTGGAGACCATCAAAATGCAGGTGCAACACCTTTGTTTTCGTGGCTCTACAGACTGACTCACACCCCAATTACAATTAGCTTTAGCTCATTAAATGGGAAGCAACTTTGTTGTCATTGTGCCTCGCAAACAGCTTGAACATTTATAATTGGGAAAAAACCTCCAGCAGCTTCCATTTCATCTGTGACTTCCTCCAGGAGAAAAAACTGAAGCCATTCCCCACTGCTGCCTCCCAGAAGCTGCTCCCTAATTCCAGGGTCAGAGGAGCTCATTCCTCACACCCAGAATGGATGGGAGCACCTTCAATGTGCACACCAATCCACTCAGCACCAAAAGGTGCAGAAAGGCTCTCTGGACCCCTGTCCTGCCCTTTTTTTGCCTGCAAGAAATGCAAACACGATGAAAATCCCGAGCTGTGACAGAGCAGAAGTGCAGGGCAGCTCTGGAGAGCCCTGGAGAGCCCTGGGGGCTGCAGCTGGGAATGCCTGCACTGGGATGTTCTGCATTCCACATTGTCCATGCTCTCCACTGAGCTGCAGCTGGGAATGCCTGCACTGGGATGTTCTGCATTCCACATTGTCCATGTTCTCCACTGAGCTGCAGCTGGGAATGCCTGCACTGGGATGTTCTGCATTCCACATTGTCCATGTTCTCCACTGAGCTGCAGCTGGGAATGCCTGCACTGCATTCCACATTGTCCATGTTCTCCACTGAGCTGCAGCTGGGAATGCCTGCACTGGGATGCTCTGCATTCCACATTTTCCATGTTCTCCACTGAGCTGCAGCCCTCCAGCTGCTCCCAGCAAAGGGGGTGAGGGCAGCAGCTCTGAGCTGCCTGGGCTGGAGAAAAATCCCCAATATCAGGAGCTGCTGCAGCCTCAGCCAACACTTCCCTGCAGGAGGCTGATCAATCCACATCCTGATCAATGCAGGCATCAGCAGCAGTTTGCAGGAGCCCCTCAGCAGGGATTTGCACACCCAGAGGGCCCTGGAGAGGAGGGAGGGTCAGGCAGCCCAATCCTTCCCTGGGATGGAGCTCTGGGCCATGGGCTGAAGCCTCAAAGCCCAGCCTAAGCCAGCTTTAAACCTGGGGAAGGTTTGGGGAATCAGCCCAAATGCAGCTGGATAATGAGAGCTTGGAGAAATCGTATCTTGCTTCCCAAACCCAGGTTCTTTGGCTTTCAAGTAGAAAAAGGCTCATTTTCAAATAAAATGTGACGTCTCTCTGAGCAATTCCAGGAGGGAATCCCTGTGTCCCAGCCAGAGCAGAGGAGGTGATCAGAGACCTTCAGCTGAGTTGGTTTAGCTGCAGTGAGTGGATGATGCATTGCTGCTGATGCCACGTGTCAGGAACCCTCCAGAACTACACAAATATCACTTCAACTCATGGTAATTCAAATCCATCCCACACCTGATCCCTACATTTGAGGCAGGGGCAGAAATTTGAGGCATTGAGCCAGAAACAGGAATATCCCCGGAGCTGGGAGGGACACAGAGCCTGCTCCCCCTCAGAGGACAACGGAGACCAAACCCCAGGAGTTCTGCCATCCTCACCCCAAAGACAGCAATCATCCCATCTCCTCCCCCAGAAGGTGTTTAAATCCATAAGGATGGAATCCCGTTGTTGGATCCGGATAATAGCAGCTCAGCCCAGGAGAGGAGAGCAATTGCAGAGCTGGGCACTCCAAATCCCCCTCCCCACCCGCCCCGGGTGCCCCTCCCCAATATCTGCAGGCACTGGGGGGAGGAGGCCGAGCACCGGGGTCTGCTGTGATCTCAGAGCTTTCTGAGCATCCTGAGGAGCTGATTCCTTGTCCACTGCTCCTGCTGTGAATCCTGCTCAGCGCCAGCCTGGCAGCATCACTGCAGCCCCACCTCTCCGTGGGGCCAGGGAAGGTTTCTCCATCCTGGTGGCAGAGCCTGGAGCAGCCCAGCGAGGCTGCTGCCCCCACACAAAGGGGTGAGGGGATGGGTGGTGAAACCCCCTGGTCCTCCTGTGTCCCCAGACCCCCCACAGGTGCTCACTGCAGCCACCAGGTCTGTCCCTGCAGCTCTTATCAATTTGGATAAAAGTTCTTCCCTGGCAGGGTGGGCAGGCCCTGGCACAGGGTGCCCAGAGAAGCTGTGGCTGCCCCTGGATCCCTGGCAGTGCCAAGGCCAGGCTGGACGGGGCTGGGAGCACCTGGGACAGTGGGAGGTGTCCCTGCCAGGGCAGGGGTGGGGCTGGGTGGGATTTAAGGTCCCTCCCAACCCAAACCATCCCATTCTCTCTTTTCTCAGAGATGCCCTGGCTGCTGGGGACGCCACATTCCCCTGGGGACATCAGGGCAGTCCTGGGAGTTTGTGACCTTCTGCCCCAGGCACTGACATCTCCCAGCTGGGAACCCCAGTGCTGACTGGGAGCTCTGTCCCTGCTCCCTGGGGTCCCCTCAGGCCCTGGGGACACCGTGGGTGTCACTGAGTGGGGCAGACTCACCCCAAACTGCAGCTGCTCTGCTCTCCCTAAACCCCTCCTGGCTCCTGCCCCCATTTTGGGTACCCCTGCCCCAAAAACTTCCTGGTGCCACCCCATCCCATCCCATCCCATCCCATCCCAT
>VZRZ01006827.1:2679817-2705211 GCA_013398175.1 Climacteris rufus | reverse complement strand
GTTGGGGAATCACCTTACCCTGGGCTAAATAAACTTACCACGGTCTAAATAAACTTCAGTCAAAAAATACAAACTAGCCGTTGATAAAAGAAACACTAGAAGCATTTAAAGCGCAGCCCGGATTTAACAGCAGCCAGAGCGAGATGCTTATCACCCCATCGTGGTGTCGTCCAGCACATTCAGCTTCCTCGTCTGCGCATTAACGAGAGGAAAATGAGTGGGGAAGGCGCGGAGCAGGAAGGGCCGGGAGGTGGGAGGACGGGAAGCGGTGGCAGGGAAGGTAATCCCCGGGAGATAGAGGGGGAGGGAGGGGGCAAGGAGGGAAGCTGCTTCCCGGGCAGGATTGGAGGGGAGTTGCTGCAGCCCGGGCGGGAGGTGCCCGCGGCCCCCGCGCCCCGCCGGGCAGAGCCGCTGTGCCGAAGCGATGGATCCTCCCTGCGCTCGGCTGTGCCACAGCCACGATAAGCCTGTCAGGCCGTGCAAACAGCCCCACACACGAGGATTCAGCTACGGGTTATGGCAATCTGTTTTTCTGTTAGTAAAAGATACACGCAAAGCCTTTATGTGACCTGCAAACAAAGGCCCTTTCCTGCTGCCTTTCTCCAGCTGCACCGCAGTTGGCTTCCCGACTTCCACACAAACTTCCGGCCTCCAAAACGCTGTGAATGTCTTACACGTTTACCAAAGTCTAAACTGATCTTCTACTATGTATTTGAGAGAAATAAACTGTAACTTACTCTTTTAAAAGTTCATTGGTTGTCTAAGCATGTCTGGTTTCAGGTGCTTACGAAAAGTAAATTACTGATAGTATTATTCCAATTATTTCTATAGCACATTACACCAGATATGTAAAATATTCCTACTTTATTATATTTGGGTATGCTATGCAAGGTTGCAGAACGGTTCTAAAGAAGCTAAAAATTTGAGTGAAGATATTTGAGAGTAATTTAATAAAAGATCTGTGAAAGCTTAACCTTTGCACAGACTGTGTGATGTAAATGTTCAAGTAAGATTTACAGGGAAGAGACCAGATTATCATGGGGATAGCACTGGTATCAGGCAATTAGTTCCATTCCCTTTTGTTAGCCTAGGTAAATACTCTAGCTTACCTGCATTATTGATAAAATTTTTTGTCTATAGCAAATTCTCATGCGACAAGAAAAGGAAAAATAAAGAAAGTTACATCTTCCTCTACAACTTTGGAAGACTGCTTACTGCCAAGGAGTTTGAATAGAATTTCTATCCTGCTCTGAATCAGGTCAATAGAGAAAAATCAAGCTTAGATAGGCTTTTTATAAAACAACCAACCAACCAACCTCAAAACCAAAGTAATAATAAACAAACCAAAACAATATGAATAAGTTGTTTATTTTAAAAGCAAAAGACTATGCAAGTACCTTTTTTTGACAGTCTATTGTTAATAAGATCAAGCCTAATAGTTAATGTTCTCTTATTGCATAACTTTTAAAAACTTGTTGCTCAGAATGCTTCCGAATGTTTTTGCAACTGGACATACTTCCTTTTTCTTTTTTCTTCTTCTCTTTTTTGTTAATATTGTCTTGCATATTATCTTTAACTGCTTTATGGAAAACCAGAAAACTATCAAGTGACTACAGGTAAAATATGATTCTTGTGAGCAGGCAATCTGAGAGAGTGCACTACTTATGTTACAGTTAGTCCTTTAAAGCATAAAGATCTATTTTGTGTGGACTTAAGTTCAAAAGTAAATTAGGGTCATACAACACTGCTTATTTCATGACCACCAGCATCTGTGATGCCCTGATCTTCAGTCTAAAGTCTTCCGCCTTTTTGAGAATTTAGCTTGGCTGAATGGTTGAAACTGAATTTGGGGAGGAAAATTCCACACCTACAATGAAATAAAATATTCTGCTTTTCAAAAAAACACTTTTAACTCTCATTTGTCACATACACAAACAGATCATACAATACATTTCTCTCTTGTATTTCTGCGTATACAAACCTTTTATTTAACTGTGGTATGCAGACAGAGAACGTGTTCACTTATAACAAGAATATTTACCTGAGGTAGAAGAATATATTGCCTTTCTACATTAAATGTGAATGGCTGCTGAGGAAAAACAGGGATATGCAGTAGTTGTAGGAAAACATGCCAGGTATAATTCAGCAGAAGAAAAAGAGGATTTAGTGTATAGAACTCATCAATTCTCCTGTATTAACAAAAATGTACTTAAACACATCATGAATATCCTGTTGGTGGCATAGCCAACACAACAATATTTAGGAGTTGGTATATAAGGAAACTGAGCTCATCACATGAGCTGTCTCAAGGAGGAAACATGGCTAGAAAAGCAGAGAAAGAAATAGTGAACTTAAAGAATTATAATACTGAATTTAACCAGTTTCTAGCGAGGAACATAATAGAAAAAAAACCCAAACATTTTACACTAGATCTCAATCTACCCATAGCTTCTTTGAAAACTGTTAAAATACTTCTGTTTTCCACTGATTTTTCAAACATCGGGGAAAAAAAAAACACCAAAAAAAAAAACAAACCCACAAACAAAAAAAACCAAACCCACCGATTTCCAAGAGAAATACTGCAGTGCCTGAGAAGGAAGCATGAGCACTACTCTTGAAAAGAAATGCTCCCTCCCTCCTCACACCGAGTTTGCAAGGGCAAAAATGAAACCCGGGAGGCCTCTGTTTCAGGATTTTCAAATGGGCCAATCAGAACCTTGTACAAATTAATTCTCTGCCTCAGACTCACGTAATCCCTTCCTTCTCTACTAAATATACACCAATAGAAGGTGCTAAATACAGCAAAATTGAGATTACTAAACAAACAAACAAAATAAATCCTGAAGTGTTTTAAATCAAGTTTTAGCCACAAATTTCAGAATGGTTATTAATAAAGTCCCGCAGTTGCTGTTGTTTCAAAGTCCAGCTCTAAATGGTAGATGATTAATACCTAATGCAATTTTTTTCAACAGGACAGGGATGATAAAAAAGGGGGGAAAAAAAAGTCCTCTGCTATTTCAGGAAAGCAAAAGAAAAGAAAAACCAAAATAACAAACAAAGAAGAAAAAAAGAAAAACAAAAAGCCCCACAACAAATCAGCAACCAACCAACCAAAGACAACTCGGCCTGGATATTGTTTAGGAATCATATATTGTTTAAAAACAGTCCCGCCATTCTCATCTCGTTTCCAAGCAAGGCTTCAGCCGGGCACTCCCACCGTATCTCCCTCGGCTTGACAAACATTTTCCATTAACGCAATGCCCAAATGACTCACCCCTCTCCCGCCTGAGGCGAAACACTGGAAAAAAAAACCAAACAACAAAACAGCCAAACCAAACCCCAAACCAAAAAAAAAACCCCAAAACAAACAAACAAACAAAAAACCCCCAGTAGTTTTCCTCGCCTTAGTTCTCAAGGGACTATTTTAAAGAACAAAGAAAGCCCCCTCCCCAGCCCTAGGCAGCCTCGTTCGGAGGCTCCCGGCGCTGCGTTCCTGCCTTCCGTTCGGGCAGTTCTTCCTTCCGCCTAAAACAGTGCTGAACGAGAAAAAAATAAAAGCCTCTTTTAACTACGTCTGTTCTAACAAAAGAAGGGACGCGGTGATCTTTATAGTGCGGGGGGAAAGCAACAAAGCCAGACATGAACCTGTTCAGAGGAGAGAGAGGAGAGAGGAGCTGCCGCTGTCTCCCGGCACGGCGATGGCGGAGAGGCTCCTCCCTGCGAACACCGACCGCCCGCGCACCGGCTCCATTTGTAAACCCCCGACACCCCAAGGAGAGCGATGTGGCAGCGGGAGGCTCCAAAGTCCGTGACCCCCGTGTCACCAAGGACGTGTCCCCTTCCCCGCGTGCAAGGGTCTCCCGCAGTCAAGCAGGCCCAGGCAGTCACAGCAACCAAGGCCCCCCAAAAAGCCGAATAAGGCTACCAAATCTAAAAAGGTGGTACCAGAGAGTTCGGTGAAGCCAAGACAGCAGTAGCCAGGGGACCATCCTGTATAAGGACAGGAAACTTCTGCAGAAAAAATGCCAAGTGTCCTTTTAAAAACCACCCACATTTTCAGGATCAAAACCACAGAATTGGAACATCGGTTTCAAGTCCAAACTAGTACACGATGCCTCCCTTCCTCGCCTGTAGGTGATTTTCCATAGCACTTCAATATGAACTCACACTCCGGAGTATGTTACAACTACCGTCACCCCCACCCATCACTTACACTACATTTATAGTGTACACTTATGTCACTTCTACACTGACGCTACCCTTTGGAAACCATCCTGGGCAGCATCCCAGTGAAGTACTTACAATTTTGTCACTATTGCCTGAAAGCCCGAAGTTGCAAACAAGACAAGAGATTCGTAGAGGGCAGAAAATCCCAGCAACTGCTACGCACGAGGCGCTCGATCCCCCCTTGCACCCCCGGCACAGGGAGCGCAGCGCCGGCAGCCGAGGGGCCCCAGCGCTGCCCGGTTTGAAAGCCGCGCGCTCCGGCCGGATTGGCCCGGGGCCGCCCCCGCCCAGCCCCGCCTCCGCCGGGATGAGCGCCGCTTCACCCCCACTGAACCCACCGGCAAGGGAGGCAGCCAGCACCGCCGTGCCGAGTTCACATCTCCTTAACCCGGGCTGCGGTGGCCGATTTCACGGCTCGCAACCGCTTTTTTTTTGCTTCAAAATGAGAAGCTGACGCATGTTTACGTAAGTACATGGATTTTTAAGAGAAAGAGAAAGGCACGGAACTACACTGATTAGCAAACTAGAACTTGAAGACACACCAAATTTAGTACTTCAGAAAACACTCATCGAGATCTTAAGTTTCCGGATGTACCAAAGAGCACGTATTAATAAAAGTTAAGTATTTCTGCTCTTTCTAGGAAAACGTGGGTGGCTCTGAAAAGAGCCTTTGGGTTGTTTATCAGAAGAGTTTTACTTGGCTTTAGCCTTATGGCTGTCGGTCTTCTTGGGCAGCAGCACGGCCTGGATGTTGGGCAGCACGCCGCCCTGCGCGATGGTCACCTTGCCCAGCAGCTTGTTGAGCTCCTCGTCGTTGCGGATGGCCAGCTGCAGGTGGCGGGGGATGATGCGCGTCTTCTTGTTGTCGCGGGCCGCGTTGCCCGCCAGCTCCAGGATCTCGGCCGTCAGGTACTCCAGCACGGCCGCCAGGTACACGGGCGCGCCGGCGCCCACCCGCTCGGCGTAGTTGCCCTTGCGCAGCAGGCGGTGCACGCGGCCCACGGGGAACTGCAGCCCGGCCCGCGACGAGCGCGACTTGGCCTTGGCCCGCGCCTTCCCGCCCTGCTTCCCGCGCCCGGACATCGTTCAAGGAGGAGAAAAATAAAGCCAAGGCAGAAAAACAAAAACCTACGCAAAAGTACAAAAAAAGCGCCGCTAAAAAAAAGTAAATGCGCCAGGAGCTTCCACCCTGCCTTTTTATACCCTCCTTCCGGGGTACGGCCGGACTTCTGATTGGTTAAGACAGGGATTGAAAAACGACCCAATGGGAATGCAGATGAAGAAAGGACCAATCGGAGATGCTGGACGCTTTGACATCACGGGCCCGAACTGTCCAATGGGCACGGACAGCGTTGAGTCATCTCATTTGCATACCGCCCCTATAAATATGGGGGACGCCGCTTTTGTATTTACGTCGTTCCTGCGGTAGACAGGCAGTGACAGACCCGTAAAATGCCGGAACCAGCTAAATCCGCTCCCGCTCCCAAGAAAGGCTCCAAGAAAGCTGTCACCAAGACTCAAAAGAAAGGTGACAAGAAGCGTAGAAAGACTAGGAAGGAGAGTTATTCCATCTACGTGTACAAGGTGCTGAAGCAGGTGCACCCCGACACGGGCATCTCGTCCAAGGCCATGGGCATCATGAACTCCTTCGTCAACGACATCTTCGAGCGCATCGCGGGCGAGGCGTCGCGCCTGGCGCACTACAACAAGCGCTCCACCATCACGTCGCGGGAGATCCAGACGGCCGTGCGCCTGCTGCTGCCCGGCGAGCTGGCCAAGCACGCCGTGTCCGAGGGCACCAAGGCCGTCACCAAGTACACCAGCTCTAAGTAGTGCGTCTCGGACCGTCACTTTCAACCCAAAGGCTCTTTTAAGAGCCACCCATGTATTCAGTAAAAGAGTCGATCACACTGATTCCTTTCGGTGAGTGGTGTTACTTTTTGGCACTGTTAGTTCCCGGGTTAGAACATGATGTGAAAAGATTAGGGGAGAACGCTTATCTTGTTTAAGGGCCGGGAAAGATTTAAGTCGTCTTGTCTCTGTCCTATTCTGACAGTTGGTCCCGCAGGTCTATAAAAAGCACGTTAAGCGCCTAATGGGTTATAAAGCTATTAAAGTTTTCTTTCCTCGTTTTAGTGTATTTTCTAGTTATTTACAATGACAGATTGCCGTGTCCTTAAAACATGAATTTTAATCTGAAGTGATTTGGCTACAAGCCAGAGTGGCTTGTTTACCCGGGAAACTAGGGATTAGGCTATGATGTTTGAAAGGAAATGCTTAATGAAATTTATAGCGCCAAGCACAGCAGATGTATAACAGTATAGACAACAACGTGATTTCATTAGGACGTGCTGGACTTTTTTCTGTCTGGGGGAGCGTAAACATGGCAGAATTAACACGTTAATGAGAGACAACCTAATAGGCAATTACAAGTTAAAAGATATAATGGGGGGAAAATAGTGAAGGTGAACGCTTTAACGAATCTTAGGTAGCTCGGATGTGCAGGGAAGGCTATTTTTAAGAAAGCGCCTTCTACAGGGGGAATAAATCCTGCTTGTACTAGGCAGAGGCCGCGACAACACTGCTGTGTGGCCAGAGTACAAACTCCGCGTCTGCTGGCGGGCTGCAGCTGTGGCAGTCCCGCTCGGCCGGGCGAAGCTGAGGGGTAAGAGCAGAGGGAGCGCGGCCGCTCNCCGTTGTCCAATGGCAGCCGCTGCTTCGCGCCGGCCAATCAGCGGGCGCCGGCGCCTATAAATAGCGGCCCCGGGGCTGCGTCCCTCTCACAGTCCCTGCTCTCGGTGGCCGCGGCTGTTCTGGGGAGCGATGGCGCGCACGAAGCAGACGGCGCGTAAGTCGACGGGCGGGAAGGCGCCCCGCAAGCAGCTGGCCACCAAGGCGGCCCGCAAGAGCGCGCCGGCCACGGGCGGCGTCAAGAAGCCGCACCGCTACCGGCCCGGCACGGTGGCGCTGCGCGAGATCCGGCGCTACCAGAAGTCCACCGAGCTGCTGATCCGCAAGCTGCCCTTCCAGCGCCTGGTGCGCGAGATCGCGCAGGACTTCAAGACCGACCTGCGCTTCCAGAGCTCGGCCGTCATGGCGCTGCAGGAGGCCAGCGAGGCCTACCTGGTGGGGCTCTTCGAGGACACCAACCTGTGTGCCATCCACGCCAAGCGCGTCACCATCATGCCCAAGGACATCCAGCTGGCCCGCCGCATCCGCGGTGAGCGTGCCTAAGCTCTTGGCAAACGGAAACTTCAGACCATCGTAAACCCAAAGGCTCTTTTAAGAGCCACCACAACGCCACTAAAGAGCTGTAAATTCCTAGTTACGTGTAGGAGGGGACTGGTGGCTTTACCTGTGTTTTTCGGGTGGTTGTACAGCCAGCAAGATCTCGCGTCTCAAGTAAGTACTAAGCAGAATGTATAAATCGCTTTTCAAAAGAATTAGATCCTGATTTTGCCGGTAGTATAATTGGGTTAGTTTTTGGTGAAGTGATTTTGCTAAGAAGCGTTGTGTCTAGGTGATTAATTCCTTTATTCTCTTTTTTTTTTTTCACGTGACTTTTTAGTACTTTGAGAAAATGTAGTCATGGTCTTTCCTGTTCGGAAAGGGAAGATACCCAGTTAAAAGATAAGCGGCTTTTATCTCTTTGACTGCCATAAAAGTATTCGCATAAACTGCTTGATTTTTTTAAAGGAGTGAACCTTTACAGTATTCTACTCTCATATTTAGAGATGCATTGTAAATTCTTTCGGCTGTGCTGCGTTTACTTTATATCCTTCCTGCAATGTCACGTTTGCCAGTTTATTGGTTTATTCTCCCGACAGCAATATTGTTTTCTAAACCCCTCTTTATTTTTTTAAAGGAGGGCGCGGGGCCTCGTTTTGTTTCTGAAGGCGCAAGAAGTCCTTTCCCGCCTTTCCTGGAAGGGCCTTCACTCGGCACTTTCCTCAGTGCTTTCTCACTCGTGGTCATGAGCCGGCATTTTCTGCCCATCTCAAGCGCTACCAGTTTATTACCGAGATACATGTATTTCCAAAGAGAGGGAGGAGTAAGGTCGAGGCAAGGTTGTTTTCTGAGTCCCTTTCTCAAGCGGTGTGCTCCTTGCTGCTGTCTTCTCTAGGAGCACACTCGTGACATCCTTAGTTTTCCTGGTAATCCTGTATGAATTATTAGACTTTTTGGCTTGGATCTATTTTCTGTGTCGTTGTTGAAGCTCCCAAAAACATTTGCTGAAGTTACCAGAAAAAGTGTTTTCCAAGAAGTATGTGTGCTTTAAAACTTGTCATCAACTTTAGAATTAATTTTGAAGGAAAGCTCTTCTTTCTCCGTCCTATTCAGTGATTGGTTTTTGAACCGACCTGGAAAACGTGTTTCTCCCTGACTGTAAATTCACTTACACACCCCTTTGCTCTCCTAGTCAATAGATCTGTAGTTGCCTGAAAAATGGACATTTCCAAAATTATTTCTGACTTACGTCGCTTTTATACACGTATGTGTGTGTGTAGATATATATTAAAACTGTTGGTCATTTTACATAGTTTGGGAAGCTTGCTGCTCCATTGAATTATTTGTAATAATGTCCTTTGGTTTTTCGATGCTGCAAATGTGTGCCCGTGCCTTTAAGAAGCAGTAGGATTGAGCTGAACACATTTCAGCTTCATTTAAGCTAGGAAATCTGGGGTCACTGAGAATCGCTTAGAGGAAATATTTCTCTTGGCAAGCCTAAAACAGCAAGATTCCTGGTTTTCTCTTCACTGCTGATAAGCTTCATCTTAGGAACATTATTTTCTCAGTGTCAGGAACTTGGACTCTGCAGCAAAATCTGACCAATCAAGTGCCTCGACACCATTTTCTTTCTTCTGTTTTTCTCACTTTCAGCCATCTTCTGTTACTTAACCTCGGAGGGTTAAAAAGGAGGGGGGAAGGTATCAGGAACAGTGCTTTGGGAATTAAGAAGTCTCTGCCCTGATTTGTTCATCCCCCACATTTGTTCATTGATATAGGAGTTGTGTTTTTCAGAATAGATTTTTTTTCTTCTAGTAGATTACCAGTGGGATTGCCAAAAAGGAGTTTTAGTGAAAACTAGCTAATTTCCTTTTACTGTCTGAGATAGCCAAAGGAGTATTTTTCTGGACCCGTTTGCATATGCTTATAATACAAAAAAATAATGAATCAAGTAAAATAGCTTTTTTAAATAACTTACATAGCAGGTATTTAACACCTCACATAAGGTAATTGTCAGAATAGTTACATTTCAGCAGACATTTGGGTCAAAAATTGTCTTTTTTTGTCTGTTTTAGAAATAAATTTTTTTTGAGTCAGACGGGAATACAAGTTTTATTTGCTTTAATCTCTGTTAGTTTTCCTCTAGTCTTTTGAAGACCTGGACTGTTTTATTTAAATAATGTACTATTGGGATTCATTCAGAGTTGCATGCTTGAATTGTTAAAAAACACTAACATTCCAACAGCTGAGAAATAAACAGATGTGCAATGCTTTTTTTTTTAACCCTAGGAAGGTGAGCTTACATAAAGTCTAAATTACAAAGCCGGACTGTGAAGCAGTTTTGGAGTGTAAAACATTCCAAAGGGTGGCTTGTAGACACTGGCAACTCAGTGCAAGATTTCCTAAGACTATGTGAGAATAAAAGTGGAGGTTCTTCTGGTGCCAGCAAGGTTCAGCTTCATTGCTGTGCTTTTTGCAGGAGAGCCTGAGATAAATGAATGCTGCCAAGCTGGAGCTGGACCCGAGCAAGACCATTGTGCTGAGCAGCTGAGGATCAACGTGTGAGATGCTGTTGGTAATCATGGAAGGTGCTTTTGCCAGTGATTTTAGATGCTCAGTAAGATACTTGGCTAGGACTGTTTCTGACTCTTCAGCCATTCTCCATGGGTGAACTGGCTCAAATTAAAATCACTGCTTGGAAGAATGTACTTCTTATCAGTCCAATGGGTAAGATAGAGCATAGCTACTGACATAGTGGTGAAATACTTCATTTCATCCAAATACATAAAAGAAGGTCTGATGAAAGCATCTTTGCTGAAGAAAAATATTTTAATCAGTCCTGCTTGTCAACTAGTAGTTTCCAAAAAACATATGAAAAAGAGGTGAATTAACTATTGTAATGTAAATATTTTGTAAAGGTGGTTTCCATTAAGCCAGTATGCAAAGACAGGCCCTAAACATGTTTTCATTTGCAAATCCCTCTTTTGGGCTTCTTCTCAATCGAATCACCTGTTGGTTACTGTCTTCAGTAACCAACTTCACAGAGTGAAGTCTGAGCTTTGCCAGCCTCAGGTCGTCTACAAGCCTGCCCTGCTGCATCATTGCCTCTCTCCTCTCTCCCATTTTGAAGTCATGCTGGATCTCCAAGCTGGATCTGAACATGCTTCAGATTGGAGATGTGCAAACAACATTGTCCCAATGGTACGGACATTTGTTAAGATTTCGTATCATATGTTGGAAAGTACCTTGCACTGGCCACAATATCCATGTCTGACCCTAGGATCCTGCTGATCAATGCACTTTTCCAAGTGAAGGTTTTCAATTTGTCTTTTATTAGTTCTCAGGTTACAGCTTGAGCTGGGTGGATCTGGAGAGTGACCACAACACCAGAAATTCACCTTCAGTCACACATGGACCACCCAGCACCCAATCCCCAAGGTCATGGCTTGCTTCTGGTCAGTTGTCTCTTGATTTTTTTCTTAAATTGCTTTTAGCTGTCACATCAATGGCTTTTGTCTGACATTACCTCAATTCTTGAAATTGTTTCCTTGGTCCTTCCTAACCTTTTTCATTCTGCTGTTGGCTAGTTGTATGTTATTTAACAAAAATTTTTCTTTTTGTCACCTGTTGTGGCCTAATGCTGCAACCACTCCAGCTACTAGTGCTAAACTATGAAACACATCATGAGAATATGAAGAAAGAAGAATACAGTTAATGAAATTTCCAGTATAAGACTATGAAGCAACATAAAATGGAAAGATCTGTTCTCAGAGAAGCTGTTGGAGCAATAAAAGGGTTTAGTAATATAAAGATGACAAATTAGAGGAACACAACATGTAAAAACAGTGCAAACCAAGTTTGAATAAACTTGTTTGTATATGAAAAAAGTAAGCCCAACTGGCTGAGGGCCTCAGTCCCAACCTGTGATGACTGACAGGATTCAGAGAAACAAATCCTGCAGCTCCAGGGACACTGGGGCTGCAAAAGACATCCCCAACCTTGCTCACTCCACACTGTTTTCATCTGTGCCACCCAATGTGCCCTGCACCTCAGTCTAAGGTTTGGCTTCAGGTTCAAAGAGCCACACAGCCTAGAGTTGCAGGGACACTGGTGCCACTGGTGCCACAAAAGACCTGCCAAGGGGGGAGTATGGCATTGCCCCAACACTGCATCCTCCACACCTTTTCCTCTGGGCCAGCTGTGGTGCTGGGTGCCTCAGGCCAAGGCTGCTGTTAGGGTCCGGTGTCAGCAGCCCAAAACCCACACCTGCAGGGACACTGGGGCTGCAAAGAGCATGCCAAGAGGAGCACAGCACTGCCCCAACACAGTTCCCTCCACAGCTTTCTCATCAGGGTCATCTGTGGTGCTTTCTCCAGTTTGCATGCATTGACAATGTTCAGTTCCATCTCTGTTTCCCTGTCCTTCATTCTCTTTTACCCTTAAGCACTGTGAGGTTTTTCTAGGGCCTTAATGGGAAGATACTTTTTTAATGGGCTTGATCACTTCATCTTTACACATTAACAGAGTCTGTACTGTGCTGTGTCGTCTGTTCTTTTTCTCATGTGAAGGTTAAATGTAGTCAAGATATTAGAGAGCATGTTTATATATACTCTGTGTTCTTATTGCTTCCCTCTCTACATTTTATTCTTGCTCACCAAAACATATTCCTGATCTTCCATTTCATTGCATGCCTTCCCCATGTCCTGAACATTTGATGTATTTTTGAGTATCCCCTTTCTCTCTGCACCTGGATTTTATTTTGTATGTTATTCCAAGCACAGCACTGATCCATCAGGATGGATCTGTAAAGCTATACAAAATCCTGGTCTGTGAGGTCTCTAAGCTGGTGATGCCATCAATAGACAAGTAATTGATCCAGAGGGCACATGATACAGTTTTCCATAATTGTTCCCTAATCCCATGCATTTTTGTGCAGTATGCCAATATTGTAGTGAACATAATGATAGAGAGCTTAATGCATGATGTAAGAAGCATGACAGGAGAAAAAAAAAAAAGTGTGTTTTGGGGACACAGCCTTTCAGGAACAGCCAAAACTCAGATGTAAATCTTTGTGTGTTTTGGACACCAACTCAATGTGCTGAGGTCTGAACATTTGCCAAATTAATTCAGACTACTGTTAGTACATGAAAAGCAGGTAAGACCCCCACTGCACCAATTGAATGATAAGTAGTGAGAATTTCTGAATGCTCTGCTGCAGTCAACCAGCTTATTTTCAAAATCATTGTCACATAGAAATTGAAGGACTTCTAAGCAACAAACATGTTAGTTACATTGTGAAACAGAACATTAGGGAAGATCTTTTCTTCCTCTCCTTTCTCTGAAATGAAGTATGGCACTGGTTGTTGAAATTGAATGTTATTTTCCTTCTTCAGGCCAATTTTGATCTTCCCATCAGTTCTCCCAGGTAGAGTCACTTGACATTTTTGTTGTTGGTTTGTTTTTAGGAAAAAGGAATGTGTTTGGAAAAAATGAAGATCATTACACGAATATGGACTGGTCTGCTTCCAGGAGAGTTGAGTTTAAAAGTGTAAGAGTGGTAACTATGCAGACACCAACGAAAATGTAGAGGTTACTAACATTTGCCTCTCTCAGGCTACTTTGGTAATCTCAGTCTAGGCCAATATTACACAGAAAGTTTTCCAGAGCAAATGTGTCCCCCTGCCTCTGCATCCAATTCCTGAAAACTGTAACAGAGCCAGCAGCCTTTCCAGACCAGTCCTTGCTGTTTTGCTGGGTTGTTTAGGCAGCTGTGCACAGAGTTTGAGTTCACCTTACAGCAGCACAAGTGCAGTCTACACAGAGAGAAAAGGAACCGCCAGTCTAGCGTGAAGTAGTCAATACTGATCACATGCTGTGAGGACTGAATTACAATTGTTTCATGTGGGTGTATGCATGTGTATACGCAGTCATTATACAACTTCAGAGAGCTGTAATGGGATATTTAAATGGCAAGAACAGGAAGTTCTTAACATATCCTTATAAAATGTATCTACTTTAATGGCCCTGAAATGCATGGCTGCAAGACTGCATTAGAGGTATTTCTAAATACATAGTATTTTACAAGCACTTGCATACATTGTATTTTAAGAACACTTTCAAATACGAATACTTTTTATCCTTGAGAGTTTTAGGGGTGGGGCTGGTTTTATATTTTTTTAGCACATTAGAAATAACGTTTAAGAGTTACTTTTTATCTGCTGTTTAATTAAAAGTACAGTATAAAATTCCCACTAATTCACCCCAACTATCCCAGTATAGATGCAGAACTCAGCTATATAGGAAAAACACCCTCACCCATGTCCCCCAAAATGCAAAGCAGTGCTACCAGAATCTCCCTGAGACCCTCCATGAGCTTCCAGCAGCTGTTTACTGTTGAAAAAGGGATGGTATTCCACCCTTCCTTGTCCTGGATATCTTTCCATAACTGTTTCATTTGTCCATCAGTCCTGATTATGTCTTTATTTAACGTTTTGGTTTTGGAGTTGCCTAATTGCTTTTGCTTTATAAGTGTAAGAGGCTTGTCTGACTGGAGGGTGGCACACACATGCTAATGGATGAAACACTTTCTTGTAGAAGACTTTAGGTGAAATGTAGGAATCAAATAGAAGCTTGACTAGTGGTGCTTGTAAGAAGGTGACTAACCCAGAAAAGCCTCATGTTAGGAGAAAAATAAATATCAATTGCACTATGACACATTCCTAAATGCTGGAGCAGTCACAAAGCAGGTGGTTGCCCAAGTTATAAAATAGATTCTATCACTAAATTTACAGTTTGATAAAAAAAGGTTGAAGAGTTTTGAATAAAGTTGTCTGATGAAGAAGGATCAAGAAAACGAGCTAAAATATAACCACAAATATTAAAACAAGCAAAAAAACCAAACAAACTAAACACCAGCAGACCAACCAAAACCAAAATGGTTGCAATATATTTTGGTGTTTGGAAAAAGTAATTTGGATAAATCTATCTATCTATCTGTCTATCTATCTATCGATCTATCTGTCTATCTATCTATCTACCACCTAAAAAGACAGCAAATTCCTTTTTGCACGTGTATCTACCACACTTTTGAGTGGATGAGGGAGGAGAGGTAAAGAATGAGAGAAATTTCTTACCCTAAAATCTGTGAGCCATTAATAAGAAAGAAGGATGCCAAAGCATGGGGGTGTTTTTATTGAAGCGCTTTTTTTTCCTTCTCTTTTGCAAAGTTGTTATACAAAATTATGCCAGTGAAAATGTTTTATAATACTATGAGTTCTCAGAATATGAAGACTAAATGCAAATTAAAACAGAAACCACACCAAAATCAAATCCCTAAAAAGTTCTTATGGAAAGTCTAATTATCACCTCCTTGAAGTCTTATTTATTTGTAAGTCAATATCTCTGTAGTAAATGTAAAGATTACTTATTATTAGCAAAATCAATACAAATTTGTGAAAATTTTTGCTGTTAAAAAGTAGAAAGGGAAAATGCCAAGTAGCCCAAAAACGTATTTTTAATTGTGAAATTGTGTTTAATTTCAATATAAATCGATTTAATATTATGAGGGATAGGAAGTAAAATTTATTAGTTTATGCATTTCTGCCTTAATCCAGGAAACTTAGAACATTGATCTGTATTTTAGTGCTGATGGTTAAAAGTATAAATAGCATTCTTATTTTAAATGGCACCCGTTTAGCAAGGAGATAACCCAAACATTAGTGTGAGAAACTTGTAACAGTCTTCTATCTTTCATTTCCATTATGGTGAGGAGCAAGAACAGTTCTCCTGCTGCCACAGAAGGAAGCATTCACAGAAAATGTTGAAACCAGTAGCTGCTTCTTATAGTCTGTTCTCCTAGAATTGTTTAGGCTCTCAGCTTTCCCAGAAAGGGTCAAAAATATGCTAGATAGGTAAAGGTATAACAGACAAATATGTACATATTTGCATGTGTGTGCACGTGTGTTTCGAGGAAAACAGACAAAGCCCAATAAAACAAACAAAGGCCACAGAACTTTAATCCACACGACAGAAATTTTACATTACTTTAAAAAAAAAAAAAAAAGGAAAAAAGGAAAAAACCTCTACTTGTCACTTGGCTTGAGCGTTTCCTACCCCACCTCTTTTAAACAAGGACTTTGTAACAGAAAGTAGCTGTAGGTCAAAGAGAACAACGAAGACAGAGATTATATAAACGTACCAGAGGAAGACGTCTATCCAGGCAAAGGATAATAACTAAAAATTTAAAAGGAACACTTGAAGCGTCCAAAGGCAAAGGAGAGGCCGGGATGGGCGGGCGGAGAGCAGCGGAGGGGTGGGGCGGGAGCGCCGGGCTCGGCCCTGCATTGGTCGGATTTTGCNCCGCGCCTGGCGGGAAACCCGCGCGGAGCTGTGCGGGGCCGGGGGGCCGCGGGCGGTGACTGCGGCTGAGACCCCGCCTCCCGCGCAGTCCCCAACCAGGTCGGGTCGCGGGGAATAAAGCGCCGCTGAAAGCAGCTGAAGCTGTGCAGAGCACAACTGCAAAGAGCGGCAGCATGTCTGGCAGGGGCAAGGGCGGCAAGGGGCTCGGCAAGGGCGGCGCCAAGCGCCACCGCAAGGTGCTGCGCGACAACATCCAGGGCATCACCAAGCCGGCCATCCGCCGCCTGGCTCGGCGCGGCGGCGTCAAGCGCATCTCGGGGCTCATCTACGAGGAGACGCGCGGCGTGCTCAAGGTCTTCCTGGAGAACGTCATTCGCGACGCCGTCACCTACACCGAGCACGCCAAGAGGAAGACGGTCACGGCCATGGACGTGGTCTACGCCCTCAAGCGCCAGGGTCGTACTCTCTACGGCTTCGGCGGCTAAACTCCAATCGCAAAACCATATTGGCAAAAACAAGGCTCTTTTCAGAGCCACACACATATTTCACAATGAGAGCTGTTTATTGCTACAAAATAACTAAGGCAGATTAAAGTCGTTCGAAAACAGTGCAATCTTCTGTGTGTAGACTAACGCGTCTTTCAGCGTATATTACATAATGCATATAAGAACTCCTATATTGTATTTGTAATTACAGCTCTGTTTATGAACGTGTGGTGGCTCTGAAAAGAGCCGTTTGTTTTATAATTAAAAATCCTTTTTACTTAGAGCTGGTGTACTTGGTGACAGCCTTGGTGCCCTCGGACACGGCGTGCTTGGCCAGCTCGCCGGGCAGCAGCAGGCGCACGGCCGTCTGGATCTCCCGCGACGTGATGGTGGAGCGCTTGTTGTAGTGCGCCAGGCGCGACGCCTCGCCCGCGATGCGCTCGAAGATGTCGTTGACGAAGGAGTTCATGATGCTCATGGCCTTGGACGAGATGCCCGTGTCGGGGTGCACCTGCTTCAGCACCTTGTACACGTAGATGGAGTAGCTCTCTTTCCTTGCTCTCTTTCGTTTCTTGTCACCCTTCTTCTGAGTCTTGGTCACCGCCTTCTTGGAGCCCTTCTTCGGTGCTGGAGCAGATTTCGCCGGCTCAGGCATCCTTAATATTTTCTTTCCAAGATCCTTACTGTAGCACAACAACATCGAAAATGGCGCCTGCCCCCGTATTTATAACGGCCTTATGCAAATTAGAGGATTGTGATCGTTCCATTCCGATTGGAGTAAAGAACACCAACGTAATTTCAGGCACTTCCGTCCTGTGACCGTCACAGCTCAGGCGCTGCATTTACACAATCCTTCTGCTTTGCAGTTAGGAGGGAAGGCAGTTCTGATTTAAAGAGGAAAATAGTACACGATAAAAACTGCAACGAGTCTATACTCACTAAGGAATTTAACGCCACTAGATCTTAACGCTCAATGCTTCATAACGTAGCTGCTCTTTAGAAATATCTAGATAATTTATTGTTATTGCTTATATTTTCCTATTACCACGTGAGCCTATTAAAAATCTTAGTACAGTAACCCAGAGAACAGTAATAAACAGCCCTTATTGTGAAATTTGTGGGTGGCTCTGAAAAGAGCCGAGGTGTTTCTGACAACGTCAAGTTTTGCAGTTCGACTTTAGCCGCCGAAGCCGTAGAGAGTGCGACCCTGGCGCTTGAGGGCGTAGACCACGTCCATGGCTGTCACAGTCTTCCTCTTGGCGTGCTCGGTGTAGGTGACGGCGTCGCGAATGACGTTCTCCAGGAAGACCTTGAGCACGCCGCGCGTCTCCTCGTAGATGAGCCCCGAGATGCGCTTGACGCCGCCGCGCCGAGCCAGGCGGCGGATGGCCGGCTTGGTGATGCCCTGGATGTTGTCGCGCAGCACCTTGCGGTGGCGCTTGGCGCCGCCCTTGCCGAGCCCCTTGCCGCCCTTGCCCCTGCCAGACATGCTGCCGCTCTCACTGTACCAGGCTCAGTGCGGCGGGAAGCGGCCCCGGCGCTCTCTATATGGCCGCCGGTCCGACCTGGTTGGGGACTGCGCCGGGGCCGGCCCGGGGCGGGCCCTTCCCCCGCCCTTCCCCCCTGCGCGCCGTTCCCGCAGCGCTCCCGCCCAGCGCCGGGGCGGCCAAACCCGGGCCCCGGGAGCCCCGGCAGCGGAGCCCGCGCGGGGTCAGCCCCGCCCGCCTGCCCGGCCCCGCCGGCGCCGCTTTCGGTGCCTGCGGGGAGCGGGGCTGCAGCAAAACCCGGCCAATGACGGCGGCGGGGCCGGGAGAGCCGCGTACCGCCCGCGCTTCTCCGCCGCCATCGCGCTGTGCCCCGACAAAGGGCCCGGCCGGGCAGGGCAGAGTGTGGGCCCCGTGGTCCCGCTGCTGCAGAAAATCCATCCTTTTCTACCGAGAGCTGAGAAACGGGAGTAATGTGCTTTTCTGATCTTTGTTGTGTTTCTGTCCTTTTTTTTTTCTCGGGGGCCGACATTTTAAATTTGTGGAGTGGGGGAAGTCTTTTACGTGTCCCAAGTTCCTGACTTAGTTATCACGCAGCTTTGTTTTGTTTATGGGACTGAAGTGTTGATGAAGGAGCTGCTTTGTCCGTTGCTGATTTACGCATGAAAAAAATTTATATTGCTTCATGTGCTTTTTAAAGGCAGAATATCTAATTATTTTAATGGTCTTTTTATTGAAACATGTTGAACTATTCACAGTATTTTTTTCTGTATTTAATATTACTTTTTAAACACAAATCGGTACATTTTATTTACTGTTGTTCTACAATTGCATTCATTTTAATAACTTGCATCCTCTTAATCATCTTTAGTAGTTTCAAGTGTTCTTACTTTTTTTTTTTTTTGGAAATGTGTGGTGAATTCCTCCAGTTTTTCATTCTTTTCTTTCATCTTGTCTTTTTTTTAGTACACTTATTTTATGCTATAGAAATATGACTCACACATTTAATATTTCTGCAAGGAGTTATAAGGTTTTCTGTTGATAAGAACACACTACCATTTACAAAACTAGAAAACATGGAACTACAGAGACAAGATATGCAGCATATAAGATAATTATGTTTAGTATTTCAGTCTCAACAACTGAAAGATCTACAGTAGCTACATGCAGCCTTGCAGCCCAGCTTCACAAATGTGATTCTAAAGCTCGTCACGCACTGTAAAAATTTTTCCAAATAATCACAATCACTAGACATATGTGCCTCATCATCAATATATTTGTAATTATCCCTAATGCTATATCCTAGAATCTTTTGGTGGGTTATTGGTCAGGTTATTCTTTAACTTTTCCTGTGAGTTCTTGGTTCTTTATACAAAATTAAATTACATTCAGCAATTAATCCAAATCTCCAACATTTATGCCTGTTCTGGATGAGAGGCAGCAGGAATGGGGGGAGAGGGCAAACATTAAGGCAAAGCTGCAGGATAACCAAGGTAGCATGAAGCTGCTGCTTTCAACACTGCTTTGTCACCACAGTTTGGGTGAAAAATACAACAGAAGCACTTTGAAGCAAGCCTTGCTCACTGGGAAGAAGAAACCTCCCACCCTTTCTTTGCCTGCTTCCCTTCAGACACCACTATTTTAGGCGAAGTTCGGAAATCTTTCTGGATCTATGCTTCAGCTCAGCAGGATAAAAAGGAAAAAGAGCAGAAGCAAGACCAGCTCGGTATATTTTTACGCTTGTGCCAGACAGATGGCATGGGCCTACGCAAGAAACGTTTCTCCTCTGGTAACAGATAAGTCCAGACTTTGAATAGTCCTTAAGGTTTCCAAAAGGAAATAGCATCATGTTTCCTTCTTACACTACGAAGGGATATTAACAAGAAAACAGCTTGAATTTCTGGTCCATGGTGCATTCAAACGTCAAAATAAAATCCACATTTAATTTCTAGGATTAGCATGGTTCTGATTTAAATACATCCATCCAATATTTATTGCATCTCAAACGAAATCCCCATTATTTGATATAACAAATAAAACAACTTAAATCTTACTCAAACTGATGAAAAAAAAAGCCTCATTCTGTAGGCCAAAAGAATTAATTCCTAACACGATTTAAAATGTTTGTATTCCAGAGTCTCTACATTTTCTCCGGTTGCATTTTTTTCCACTTTTACATTTATCTTATGGCTGTTACAAACGCAGGCTATTACATAAAGCATGCAGGTATGCTTCTTCTTGAAGGGAAAAAAAAAGAAGAGTAGCAAAACCCCCTCGCAATCTTGCAATTTTCTTTTTTTTTTTCCCTCTCTCTCTCTGGAGAAATGCCGACAACTCCGTTCTGTCGGTGCAAAGCCGCCCGCGCCGGCAGCTGCGGGGGAGGCAGGGCCCGGGTGCTCGGGGTGGCCCCGGCGCCGAGCTTCGGCCCCGAACGCCGGATTGAAAGAGCTCGCTCTGATTGGCTGATTGGAGTCGGCTTATTGACCAATCCTAGCGTGGTCTTTCAAAAGAACCAATAACAAAACGGTTCTGGCGGGCGGTGACGTCACTAGGCCTGCTGTCCAATGGCAGCGGTACTTTCTGATGCCAGGGATTTGCATAAGGCCCCTATAAATAGGGGAGTAATCGCATTATCCGGCACTCCGCTGTGGCAGAGCAGTGAGGGAGGTGCAGCCATGCCTGAGCCGGCCAAGTCCGCCCCCGCGCCCAAGAAGGGCTCCAAGAAGGCGGTGACCAAGACGCAGAAGAAGGGCGACAAGAAGCGCAAGAAGAGCCGCAAGGAGAGCTACTCCATCTACGTGTACAAGGTGCTGAAGCAGGTGCACCCCGACACGGGCATCTCGTCCAAGGCCATGGGCATCATGAACTCCTTCGTCAACGACATCTTCGAGCGCATCGCGGGCGAGGCGTCGCGCCTGGCGCACTACAACAAGCGCTCCACCATCACGTCGCGGGAGATCCAGACGGCCGTGCGCCTGCTGCTGCCCGGCGAGCTGGCCAAGCACGCCGTGTCCGAGGGCACCAAGGCCGTCACCAAGTACACCAGCTCTAAGTAGGCCGTCTCGGACCGTCACTTTCAACCCAAAGGCTCTTTTAAGAGCCACCAATTTTTTCAAGTAAAAGGGCTAAATCACTGGCCTGGGAGGTATGTAAATAGTGTTGGCCTTTGCACGTAAGTGATAAATCCGGTGTTCGTTTCTATAACAAGTCTAAATGCAACTGTGATATTTGTTAGGACCTGAGGCTGAGTTTAACTAGCCTGTGCGGGGCATATGAATTTGTTCAAAACCTGTAATGCGCTTCGGTCTTTATTGGTATTGACAAGCAGCGACAACTTGTCCGAATATAAGTCCCTGGGGGAAAGTGAAGTCCTTTATACTCTAAGGGTTCAATGCCTTTTGCTTGGAAGGCCTAGCATTTCTTTCAGTGCACCGTATCAGTAAAATAAAAAAATCTGATTTCTCTTTCTGACTGATTTTTCGGGAGTGGTTGCAGCTTTCTTTTCCATTCACATGTACCCTAACGTGCCATTGCCCCTGCCAGTGCTGGCTATTTTTATTTCAGGTACACCAATATCTATGCAGCTGTTTGTCCTGTCTTACAGAAAAAAAATAAATTAAAACCTGCCAAAAACTGGGCGCGATCAGTGATCTACACTGCAGGGCGTACTGGGAGAATCGGCTGGGCTGCAGCTCTCCCTGCCGCACTGTGGGAGCGGCGTTCCGCAGGAGCTGCGGCCGGACAGAGCCGTGGCACGGCCCGCACGTTCCCCCATCCCCGCTCCGTTCCCCTCCCCGCCTCCCCCAGCCCCACCCGGCTCAAAGGCCACCGGACGGGGAGGGCGATGCGGGGCCGCGTCACCGAGCGACCGGCGCTGGCTCCGTGTGCGGGGCGGGCGCCGGGAGCAGCCGCGGAGGTTGGGGATGGGGGGGGTCACCGCCCTGGAGGCGGGGCCTGGCGGAAAGCGGTGCGGCGCCAATCACGGCCCAACGCGGCACTTTTAAACTCCCCCGGGCACCGGAGCGAAGGGCGCTCGCTGGCCCCGGGGCCGCCGCCGCCGCCGCCCCTTGTCGCTCTGGGCTGCGCCGGTCCGTGAGCAGGGGGCGGAGCAAGCGCAGCTGCCATCAGGGCTCCCCGGCCGCACGGAGACACTTCCTCTTTAAAGGAAGCCCCGGTCTCCCATGCAGGCTCTACCGAGCGCTCACGTACCCACAAATCTGGACTTTACTAATTCCGCCCAAAATCCTACTAAAACCTTTAAAGGGTTTTGATTTGCCGATGTATGACCGTAGTGTTCCAGCTCTTTTTGAGAATAAGTGGGTGGCTCTTAAAAGAGCCTTTGGGTTTATTTAAATTGAGTAGACTCTCAAATTTCTTCTCAGTCGCGCCTTACTTCTTTTTTGGCGCTGCCTTCTTTGCCTTGGCCGCTTTGGGTTTGGCTGCCTTAGGCTTGGCTGCTTTGGGCTTCACCGCCTTCGCCTTAGCCGGGCTCTTCGCTGCCTTCTTGGGCCGGCCTGCCTTTGCGGCTTTCTTGGGACTCTTGGCTGCTTTCTTGGCCGCGGCGGCCGCCGGCTTCTTTACCTTTTTGGGGCTCTTTTTCACCGCTGCCGCCTTCTTGGGCTTCTTGGCGGCGCTGGCGGGTTTCTTGGCCGCCGGCTTCTTGGGCTTGGCAGCCGGCTTCTTCTTCGTTGCCTTCTCTTTTGTCTCACCCGGTTTCTTGTTCAGCTTGAAAGAGCCGGAGGCGCCGGTGCCCTTGGTCTGCACCAGGGTGCCCTTGCTGACGAGGCTCTTGAGCCCCAGCTTGATGCGGCTGTTGTTCTTCTCCACATCGTAGCCGCCGGCGGCCAGCGCCTTCTTGAGCGCGGCGAGGGAGAGCCCCTTGCGCTCCTTGGAGGCGGACACGGCCTTGGTGATCAGCTCGGTGACGCTGGGCCCCGCGGGCTTGCGGGCTTTGGAGCCGCCCGCCGCCTTCTTCGGCTTCTTGGCGGCGGCCTTGGCGCCGGGAGCAGAGACAGCGGGAGCGGCAACAGGCGCGGTCTCCGACATCGTGTCAGCCGTCGTCCACGATCCAGGGGAAAGCACTGGGCCTGGAGCAAGTCGGCCGCCTCGTATTTATAGAGCGGAGCCGCGCGGTGATTGGTGCGTTGCAGAGCCCGCCCCGCTGCACGGCAGAAAGGTCCCTTCTCCCCGCTCATTTTGTGTTTCTTAGGAGCCAAAAAAGGCTGTTTTTATCGGAATTTCTGCCACCGACCCCCCCCCAGGTCGCAGCGGAGTGGAAAAGAAAGACTCTTTTTCCCCTCGGCCAAGTTTCCTTTCGAAGAGGCAACGGGTGAGCTAAAAAAGAGGCGATAAACCCTGAGTCCTGGACCTGAACAGACCTCGGGAGACAGAAACTTTTGTTTTTCCTTCTAAATAAAATCCGCGACGTGGGGAACTAAATTTCCTAAGTAATTAATTAATATTCTTTAAAGGGTCTTCTCTTAATCTGAACTGAAAGTCGGGGATTTGATTCGATATTTTAGTCGCAAATTGATTTCAAAGAGGAGGAAGTAACACAGGCTCATCTTGAGCACTGAATATGGATTAGAAATTAGTTCCTTTGTCCAAAATCCTTTAGCTCTTTAAAAATAATTAAGAGAAATTAAACGAGCGCATTATGCAGCAAGACAAGAAGCAGGTTAAAGTCCTGTGAAGGGCTCTTTGTTCCCCCAAAGGAGGTGACTTTTTACAGCATAGCAGTTTGTACTCTGTTGCTCAGTGTACACAATGCAGACATGGTTCCCTCGTTCTCTCCTACAGAAATGCTTGTTTTCTTAAAAATTTAAGTGACATAAAAACCTAACACGGCCAGTTTGGGTTAATAATTATAATCAGTGCCCTACCACTTGATAATTTGTCGGTGCTTTTATTTTGATAGAGCTTGATTGGCAAAAATCTGAGTCATCATTGTCTAAGGAGACACTGCTGCTGCTGATTTTGCCACTACCTCTACACAACAAAACTTGCTCAAGTGATCAGTTAGGATTCCTCTTTCACGGGAGATCCCTAAATATTCCATTTTCTTACTGTCCAGTGGCTGATCCCTACATTGGAAGTAATACTAAAAATAGCATATCTCGGTGTATATGCTATACTGAAACAACTGGCTGAGAGCAAGAGGGGAGCAGTCTTCAGATGAACTTTGCCAAGACCATGCTTCAATTAAAAATAAATTACATTGTTTTTCAGAATACAGAGAATTAAAGAAGTATTTTTTGATATGTTTATTAATGTCTACAACCCTTTGTTTTGACAAAGGCCTGTAAACTCCTTTTTACCTCTTGCTCTTGTAACTGTTGGTGACACTAAAATTCTGTACAATGCTACGATTCAAGTAATCTATGTTTTCAAATGGATAATTATTAAAATATGTTCATTGACCAATAAAAGCAGATTTTCTCTTTCTATTTCAACATATTTATCGTTTATATTTAGCACTATGTATAAGGTAGAATCAAAACTGGCAACAGTCCTTTTCACTGCAGATTTCCTGTTCATGGTGATTGGATTCTTAAACTAATGCCTTCAGATTTGAGGCAGAAAATGGGCTTGGCAGCTCAAAGTTTTTGTTTTTTTTTTTTTAATAACTATATTTCCTAATTTAGAATACCTATTATTACAAAATTAAAAATAAAATAAAAACAATCCCCGAAAAAAAATCCCCACTAATGAAGTCTGTAGGTCTCTAAGATGTTTAGAAGGGGGCCAGGGTTGTTTTTGAAGACACCAGTGAATGACCTGAACTTCATATAGGGCTGTGGTGAAAAAGGAGAGGCATGATGGGGCTGTGGGTTCTTTCCTACGGTATTAATAAACTCGGTGTCTTTCTCAGCTGAGAAAGTAATTAATTTCATATAAAATAAGTTTTGTTATTTTTCGTGTGCATTTACCAGCAATTAGTGTTACTATACTATGGATTTTTTTTTTTAATTTAAGCTCTTGTTTTCAAGAGCTAAAATAGAAAGGGTTTGGGGCGGGGTTTTTTTAAGAGCTACGATACAATGACTCTGGGGTGTTTTGGGGGTCTTTACTAATTTTAGTTTCGATTATTTGAAGGAGGCGGGTGAGGATCTTTTTAGTTTGTTTTTTGCTAGGATATACAGCTCCTTTTATGAGGAAGTGGGTGGCTCTGAAAAGAGCCTTTTAGTTACTTTTGAGGTGGGAACGCTCTTCAGCTTTGTTTCACTTGCTTTTGGCCTTATGGCTGTCGGTCTTCTTGGGCAGCAGCACGGCCTGGATGTTGGGCAGCACGCCGCCCTGCGCGATGGTCACCTTGCCCAGCAGCTTGTTGAGCTCCTCGTCGTTGCGGATGGCCAGCTGCAGGTGGCGGGGGATGATGCGCGTCTTCTTGTTGTCGCGGGCCGCGTTGCCCGCCAGCTCCAGGATCTCGGCCGTCAGGTACTCCAGCACGGCCGCCAGGTACACGGGCGCGCCGGCGCCCACCCGCTCGGCGTAGTTGCCCTTGCGCAGCAGGCGGTGCACGCGGCCCACGGGGAACTGCAGCCCGGCCCGCGACGAGCGCGACTTGGCCTTGGCCCGCGCCTTCCCGCCCTGCTTCCCGCGCCCGGACATC
>VZRZ01006827.1:2666481-2679726 GCA_013398175.1 Climacteris rufus | reverse complement strand
CGCCCAGCCGCCCCCGCTCCCGGCGCCGCCCGCCCCGCGCGTCCCCGCCGGCCCCGGGGCGGCACCGCCTCACTGCTCCCTCCCGGGAACGGGGGCACCTCTGACAGTGCCAGCGCTGTATTTTAAACCTCAGAAATGCTGCTACACAGCTACTTTCAAGATTAGTTGTTGTTATTGTGAGAGAGAAGCTTTGCTTTCAGTACCCGGCGCTACTGCTAGGTGTAGAAACTAGGCAGGAGCACCTAACACAGGAGGTTTCTCTGATTCTAGAGACAAATTACTTCAGCATTGCTGTAATCAATCCTTCAAGCGGAATGATCTGTCTACGGGCTCAATCTCCTCAGCTTTTGTAAACACAACTGAAGTCAGCTAACTTCTACAAAAGGAACGGATGTCATTTTCTCACCTTTCGTAAACGTCACTGATGTCTTCAGGTAACTTCTATAATAGAAGTTGCTCAATAAAGAACTTTCGTTAAAGCATTGTGTGAGATTACATCACATAAATAAATATGCATTAGGTAGGCGGAGAATATGTACTAGTAGGCGGGCTCATGTAATGTTTACCGTCTAAAAGATGTAACTTTTTACCCCTTGGTGTCCTTGATTTGTGCACCCCACGCAGAATTAACAATGACTTTGTGTCTGTGCTTTGACAGCTCCTAAAATCGGCCACAACGAGGTATTGATTGCAAGGCTGTTCGGCAGAGCATTAGAAATCAGGCTGTCACACAAACTCGAAAATAGCTCACTCCACCAGTAAGCTGAAGTGATTTCACAAAGAGTCAAAATGTTCCTTCGGTACAATCTGGCCCTGTTTTACAGACAAAGATATTCCTGTTGATTTGGTAATTACCCATGATTTCCCTTTACCTCCTGGCTTCTGTCCTGCGTAAAGCAATGGAGGAGCCTGCACCTGGCCTGAGCCACATCCTTCTGCTACTTCAGTGTTGTCCAACAGGCCATTCCTTAATTTTCCTGATTCTGCTTTCTTGTTTCCATAAATTCCAGTTATTTGTAGTTATTTTCTTGCTCCCATCTTCATTCCTTGATGCTTTTTGTATTCTAAATCATGGTTCTTCCTTTTAATGTACCCCCTTATCCTATGATATGGGTATCATAAAATTACAGTGGAATAAGTGTGTGCACAAGGCTGTGCTACTTACTCTGGGTGCAGCACCATGATATTTCAGGGAAAGACAGACATGACTCCCAGCAGGCCATCTATGACAGCCTTCCAAAGAAATACAAACCCAAATCAAAATCCCCACCAAAAAAAAACGAAAACAACCAAACAAAACCCACAAAAAACAAAAACACTAAACCCCCCCAGAGATCACATTTCACCTCAGAGATCTAGAGAGAAGCACATCCTTCTTTCCAGAAGGGTACAGTAACAGGAATTCTGGTCTATTCAGAGTATACCAGTCGCAGCAGGAGGACTATAAATAA
The DNA here is from genome assembly GCA_013398175.1 of Climacteris rufus. Classification (NCBI taxonomy): domain Eukaryota; kingdom Metazoa; phylum Chordata; class Aves; order Passeriformes; family Climacteridae; genus Climacteris; species Climacteris rufus. The sequence continues at coordinate 2,678,275 of VZRZ01006827.1, read as the reverse complement.
GGCAAAATAAAAAGAACTTCATAGCACACATAAAGTATTGTCACCGTTTATTTCTGGGTAACTGGGTAACTATTACCAGACTGCCGTTCTGAAGGTTCAGTAACATTTAGGAAGAATCTCTCCCTAGTGATACAATTCAAGTGATTATGACAAATTACCTAATCTCAGAAGCCATTATCTATTTCCACCTTCATCCAGTCACTAATCCTCAATGATTCATTGGGAAATTCACATCATTTCTGTCTGTCTCTGTCCCTTCCCAGCCCATTTCCTTCCTATGACTATTTTTTCTGCTGTGAACACTACTCAGAGCTGCAGATGAGAAAGGTGAACACAAGGCAGAGGTGGTATTGAAGAGAAGAATCCCTAACTCTGTATGATCTTAATAAATAAGGAGATGTGGCCTGGGTGTATGTTACCAGTAGTCCAGGGCTGAAAACATTGCTTCTGGAGCAGTACAGATGTCATTATAGGGTTGTGTCTGAGACCAGGGCCACCATAAAATACTCTCACCTCACCTCCCCTCTCCCCACAGCCCCCAAAGCCATCTTAGAGGTCTATTGCTTATGGGAAATGACCTACCTTCTTTAACCCCCTGTTTGAGCCCATTTATTATTTAGCAAATTCAAACCCTTTCGGCTCAGCTGATGGATATGGCAACAGCCAAATGTTCCCTCTACCCCAAGAGAGAAAGTGGCTCACCTACGTGAGAATATGGCACATGGAACATTTAATTAAACTGAGTGTTAGAGGTACCACAATTATGCCCCTTCTTCCCCATGAGCCAAAAACTGGAGTCAAAACCACAATTCACACATTTCACCTTATAAAAAGTATTTAAAAAAAAAGCATTTTTAAAGCTAAAATATAAATATTTCAAAAGTACTGCGAAAAAAAATTAAAACACTACTGACACAACTGCAACTAACTCCTGAACCAGAAGATAATTGCTGAGTAAATCTATTTGTGTCCAGAATCTGAGAAAACAGATACAGCTTTCAAGGGTAAGTTTGGTTAGCTAGTAACTTTGTCCCCTTAAAGCAGATTTAACCTGAAAACTTGGTGTATTCAGCTAAGTCTGAAACTTACAGCCAACTACACATATTGTTTGAGATATCTGCTAGTCTGGTATCTTAATACTATTATCCTCAAGTAAAATTATCTGTCAATCTTTTAACATCAAAATTCTTTACCAATTTTTACTTGGGGTAGCCTGTCCATGGTGCATCCAGTGGTTATCCGAGGCCTGATATGAAGCAAACCTTTCAGTAAGAGTATATAGAATAGATTGTTTTGTAATTTTTAGTACTTCAGGACTCAAGTTTCTACTGGCTATGAAAAAAGGTTGAAAGAGATGTTTAGGAACTGAAGAATATAGCAGAAGTTCAGTGGAAAAAGAAAAGCACCTATTACTTACAACGTGGTTATTGGTTTCCTTTTCTGAGGTTCTGAATGCCTGTATTGTCTTCCAAGGTGAGCAAAGAACCCTCGTCCCTCCCCATCTCCTGCTAGTTTTACACAAGTCACAGGGAAACCAGTATTTTGATACACTGAACATTTATTGTCTTTCACAAGACAAAAGGAAGTTTCCCCGGACAATGAAAATCCATCAAGATGACCAAAAAGGGGATAGGGTGCAAAATTCCAGTGTACAGTATAAGCAACAAATTACCTCCCTGACTACCCTGGAAGAAAGATGATTGATCAACCTCACTGCAACTAAAAAACATGATTATAAAATATTTACAGAAAAAAAACCAGTACAGAAAATAAAAACTGGACAACCATTTGTGTATGAAATGCTGCCAACACTTTTCTGGCTCCTTAAAAACCTGTTCCACTACCCTCACCAGAGCACTCAGGGTGTGCAAGGATTCAGGCAGAGCTAAGTCACACCCCCTCTCTCTGATATCCCCATCACCAGAGAGTATCAGCTCCCTCCAAGGAAGGGGGACGACTTGAGGGGAGCAGCATCACCTTCTGTACTGTAATTTCCTTCTGCCAAGTGGACGTGGGAGCTCTGCAAGGAGGTCCCCAGCCACACCTCGGCTGCAGCGGTCTCTGCTCACAGCACCCTGGCAAGTGAACCTGTGGGTAGGGAACGGTTTCCAGTCACGCGAGCCCTGCTGTTGCTTGCAGGAGGCCTTGCCCTTCTCCCTCCACAGCGATCTGATCCGTGTCCAGAGGGGCAGGAAAGCTGACTGGGACTACGACAGGTCACAGGAGACCTTCCATTTCTTTCATGAAGGCTTCATACACATCATCCTTTGTCTGCACAGAGATAGGGGCAGCTGATCCAGCCTTAGGGGCAGCTTTGGTTAACGGGAGGGCAGGCTCATCATCCTGTTTTCTCTGGGAGGCAGCGGCCGCCCCTTTGTTCTCGCGGCGCACGCGCAGGGCCGTGGGCACGAAGCGAGTGATCTCGGCCTTGGGGTTGGTGATCTGCGGCTTGGCACTGATGGTGGCCGTGGCTTTCTTCTCAATGGTGGCCGCACTGGTGTCATCCGCCTTGGGCCGCTGGATCAGGCTGGGTGGGGCACTCAGCACCCCAGGGTTTGGAATGGGAGCTGGTGGGAAGAGCCCAGGGGGGGCAGGTCCTAAGGGAGGCACCAGAGGTGGCCGTAACATGCCTGGGCGAGGAGGAGGGATACCTGTAAGAAGAAAAGAAAGCACGAGCTGTCTCCACATCTGGGAATTTTAAAATGTTTGATCAAAAGAGTGCACTGGCTCAGAATGCAGAGGGGCATCTCCAACAAGATGCAGCAGCACAAGCTTTAAAAAACCAAGTAAAAAAACAAAATTTTTTTCAACCCTGCACCAAATGCTGGGTTGAAAACGCTGCTCTTCAGACTCTGAAAGCCACAGGAGCTTGTATATTGCTCCCTTTCAAATGTTAAAGTTATAATCTGAAAATAAAGTTTCTTGACAATCCATCCCACTGGATTTTCAGTCATCAGAAATACCTGACCCAGGCAGAAAAAACAGAAATCCCAATCTTCATCTCATTTAGTGGAACACCACTATAGCACCCAGAAGTTATCCAAAAAAAGTCCAGCAGAGCAAAAGTTTAAACTCTGAACTTCCCTTTTTGAGGGCAGATTTCTTGCTATCAAAATATGCACAGCACTTGTTATTACACAGAATAATGTAAGAGCACATAGCACAATGAAGCCACAAAGACAGGAACAAAGGCAAACTGGCAACCAGTTATAGTCACTGGCTTGATCACCACAGCCAGAACTGCAAAAATAAAGCAAGAAGAGGCCTGGCACTGAAACAAACAGAAGCCCTTACCTGGTGGGGCAGGAGGGGGCAGACGAGGAGGAGGACCACGTGGAGGAGGACCCGGGGGCAGACCTGGGGGAGGGCCTGGGGGAGGACCAGGTGGTCGCCCAGGGGGAGGACCCGGAGGCAGCAGTCGAGGCAAAGGCCCACGCAATCCTGGTAACCCGGGAGGTCTCAGGAATGGAGGAGCTCCTGCAAGCAGGCATACAACAAAAGAGAAATTTAACTCACAGTTAAAAATATGTCCCAGCAACTACCTCATCAGCTAGTAGTAAAGATCTTCAACAGAAAGCTGTATGAATGAAAGCTCTATTACCTAGCTGCCAGATTAAATAGAATTTCTAAAAATCTCAAGAAGAGGCAGCAGTTAGACAGTTAAAGTTTGCTTATAACAGTCAAATATCTTGGAAAAAGTGTTCCTCCTCCCGTAATGAAGTAGTAACTCATAACAGCTTCTGAGCTGAGTTTGTTAGAATTTAAACAGCTAAAATACTTTTCTCCCTGGCATTTGATTGTTCTTCTGGCCTAAAAATAAGTTCTTCTGATATTTTACTCCACTTCATACACTGGCTCTGCTGCTGTCTGTCAGTGTTGGCTCTAACAAAGACAATGCTCATCAGGAAGGCTACAGCTACAGGAGCTGATGTCTCAAAAGCCAGGTACAGCAACAATGATGTAGACTAATGACAGGTCATATAGGTCTCAGCAAGTGGCTACATGTACTCCATCTGCAACACATTCTGCAGCTTCAGAACTCCCAAACTGACACCACTGCCTGTGGTACTGAGAGCCTGCATCCTTCACACCAGACTAAAGCAAGTATTCACCTGGTGGAGGGCCAGGAGGAAGGCCAGTGGGTGGGCCTGGGGGCCTCAGTGGAGGGGCTGGAGGTGGTCCCAGCGGAGGAGGCCCAGGCATAGGAGGTGCCTGTATCTGAGCTGGAGGAACAGGCTGTGCAGTCTGCTGCTGCTGTTGTGTCTGGGAAGTTGCAGTAGATGAGCCGGTCTCTGCAAGAGCTTCCTCACTGAGTTGCTGCTGCTGCTGTTGCTGTGGTGTCTCTTCAGACTCTGAGTCCTCTTCCTCCTCCTCTTCTTCTTCTGAATATTCCTCCACTTCTCTCCCTTCTTCTGGAATTTCCTGACCTGGATATGGAGATAAACTTATAAAATCTCTCTACGTGTTAACATCTTTGTGAACATCAGAGAAATCTGAGCACAGAGAATAAAATAAAAAGAAGAAAGATAAATCTTACTTCAAAGAGAAGATATCTGACCACTTTTTACTGTTTACACATAAAATGAAAATAAATAAAAAATAATAATAGAAAAATCATTGCTGTTCTATACAGAGCTCTGACAACAAGAGCTATGCGTTCCTCCAGGACCTGAAACTTGTTCTACCAACCCAAACTGTAGCTATTTGATCTATGGTTTGTGGGAGTTCATGTGAACACAACAAAATAAACATAATCCCCATGTCCAAGAAACTCCCGCACCTCTGAAAGATACTGGAGTTTCTTTCTAAAACAAACATAAAATAAGCTTCATTCTATAGGTTAACTAATCTCTTCAGAAGGATATTTTTAGGGAGTACAAATCCCTACAGGTTACATGCTGAGCAGATAGACAATGTTACCCTCTTTTTCACCAACAGGTTCATAGTTCATTTGAACAATTGTTTAAAAGTTAAGCAAGAAAAGGTTTAGAAGGAAAAAATCCACTAAATTGCTACTCAACTTCAACTCTGCTATGCAAAACACACACACTACTTAACAAAAAATAAATTAAAAAAACAAAACCAAAAACCAAATGCCTATACTATGACAGTAAAATATTTAGTCTATAAAATAAAAACTGTACAAACAAAGTAAGCTTGCCAGAGAAACCTTAACTGGACGCCTCATGGCATTATCAGCACATACTATATCCATGTGACTCACCTGCCATTCGTAACATCATGGCCTGGAGTGGAGTCAGCTCTTTCATGTTCTTTTTCTTTTTCCGTGACTTCCCTGGCATGTCTGCAAAGCGGACACTGTGACCTGGGGAAAGCAGAGGACAGACAAGGTTGACAGCAGGTGGGAAGAAAATAATAAAAATCAGGTAGAGTTACATCTATACATAGCTGGTATAGATAACATAAGATTTAACATAATGATGCTCCTTACGTAAGAGTTAACACTGGTGTGTCTGATTATCTGAAGTTTTGCTAAACCAGTATTCTCTATCAATTGGCCTCACTTCTACCTAGCTTCCTTCTGACCCATTTATCAATAAAAATCCTTCAGCTGAAATTTAGGTGAGTTACAACAGACTTAGCTGATGAAATAAATTCAATAAATGAAATACACATGCCCTCAGTCAGGAAAATGGACAAACTCCAGCAAGTAGTGTTTTTCCTCTGAAAAATCAAATCCCAGTCTCCAATTTCCCCTCCATACCTGATTTCTTTTCTTCGCCACCTTCCCTCTCCTTGTCGTTATCCCGATGCAGGAAGTCCTCGCCTTCACTGTCTGCATCTGACCTGTCACTGTCACTGTCATCACTACTCTCATCGTGCTTATCTTGATCCATATCCTCAGGATAACCTTCATCTTCACTGGTGCTGGACATATCATCATCATGGCCTCGCTGTCCTGCAGAGAGCAAAGTATTAGGAAATGCATGAACTCCAAATACACTGGTGTGAAAGAATATTTCGTATGTTTATAGGCACAACATTCTCCCTAGCAACAGCATAGACAAACTGTCATCCCTTTACTGTTTCCATATGTATTCTATTCTGTACGTATTCATCTTCGTATACTTCGATGATTTCTGGCATTAAACTAATCTAATCTGTCCAGTCACAAAAGATTCTAGGGATGATACAGCAACTGTGTGAAAAAGAGGACCTACATTCTCCTAGCAAATGCTAGGTTTGGTTGTGAGTTTTGTTGTTGTGGTTTTGGTTTGGGGTGGATTGGTTTTGAGGTTTTGTTTATTTGGTGGGTTTTTAAAAAGAACACTTCTCTCAGAAAGACTGGTTTTTCAAAAGGGATAATATGTACAATGTTTCAGCACTGTTGAGGCTACATCCAAAAATATCTAATCTGTGCACCCTAACAAAAAAAAAGTATCTGAGATATGTAATTAAAACCTTCAACATTTAAAAATATAGCTGGGCACAAAATTGCAGATATTATGAATATATCAGAATTACCGCAGAGGCATAACTTAGTAAGAATCCTTCTAGTAGTACTAACATCCATATTGCCCAGAGAACACTTATTCCAGGGCACACTGTATTCACAGCAGTACAATCCAAAGCAAGACAGAGGTCAAGGAAAAAGCCAGAGTAAAAGTCAAGTCCTTACCTGCCTCAGAACTGTAAGAAATCTCCTCCTCTCGCCTTCGAGGAGCCATCTCCAAGGCGAAACCCACTTTACGGCCATACATCTGTAGGACTTGAGGGGGGGGTGGCCCTGGTGGAGGCCCTGGGGGCTTCCTGCCTGGAGGTAAACGTGGAACACCAAGCCCAGGAGGAGGAAGCACAGAAACGGACCGAACTGGTGGTCTGGGAATAAGAAAGGACATGAGAAATGAAGGGACACAAACAAACTAAACAGAATTATTTAGCTTTCTCTCATCATTGCTTACACAGTAGCCTTCCAAAAAGAAACATGGACATTTATAAAGTACAAATTTGACACCAGGCGTTTACAATCTCATACAAAGACATGACTGCTGAAGATCAGACAAAAGCTTCTCAGAAACGAGCTGAAGACAACACTGTAAAAAATCAAACACTAAATCCTACCACAGAAGAAGAAGGAAATAATCTCGAAGCTGGTGAAAACAGAAAGCTATTCAGAAAGAATGGAAAAAACCTAGTACTAAAATGAAAGAAAAAACCAACCCAAGCAAACTAGGGGTTTATATGAACCATTCATATACACTGGATATGCCAGCAGGATGAAAGAACACACACATGGCAATGTAAGGGCATTTATGCTCAAAGTACCCAGGCTTTAAGTTTTACTGATATGAAAAAGACAAAAATTAGAAGGCATAGTGTATTACTCAAAGGAATTTAAACAAAAACCTGTAATAGTGGGGAGAGCTTAAGAAGGGCTTTGGTTAAAAGAAAGTACAATTCACTTGCACAGAATTCCTGACTTCTGTGAGTCAGTATCATCCCTGCTTCTACCCCTAGCTGCTCCCCAGTAACTTGAGAGGTTCCTTTTTACTGCCCCTCTGTTTCTTTTTCCATTTACCCATAGGCTGATGTCTTCTTGAGGATAGAAGGTGGTTGGGCCCCTGGAAGGGGAATGTCCTGTATGAGGATGTTGGAAGGAGCATGAGGCATATCTGGTAAGGGGATACTTTCCACTTCGACATGCTGAGCATTCTGGAAGGAAGGAAAAAAAAATAAAAGAGAAGGGGTTACTCCCACAGAAGCTTCTGCACAAACCCATCAATTTTCAGAGTACAGAACATGTGGGACCTGCCATCACTTGTCAAACCTGTCTGTTCTTAGGGCATGTTGCCTTGCACCAGTCCTTAAAAGAAATCTGGACAACTGTCAACAATAAAAGCCTTCAATGCAAACCAAAGCATATGCAATGCACCCATGAAAAGCTTTAGTATTTCAGTCAAAACTCAGTCAGGTTTCTATCTTTCTTTAGACCTTCAGTCTACAAAATGGAGAGGCTGCAGACAAGTATGGCTGTATTTTTTAAGTATTCAGCAAGTACAAGTCACAGATTGCTGCATATTCCAAAGGCAGAAAAAAGAAAAGAAGCACCTTAAAGATGCTTGCAATTGCACAACCCTATGTTCTCCGACACAGTAGGGAAGAATGTTAGCAAAAGATCTCTAAAGGAATGCCAAAGGATTCTCATTATTTCCCCAAGAGAACCTGCAGAAGTTCACAGAACTATCAACTGCACACTCACAGGCTCACTCCCTCTTTAATCCACAAAACAAAATGCTGGTATTGTTGGTTTGCAACATAAATTTCCCTTTTCTCCTTTCATGTTGAATGAGATCTGTGTATGAGAGACAAACAGCGGCTTGACAACTGCCACCCTGTCCTTGCTGAAATGCTCTAATTGGAGGTACTATGCAAATTAATGCAAGTATTTCACATGGGCCACATAATGCTGGTCTCATACAAAGCTCCCTTCCTTTCTATCACAGCTAATGAGCAAAGAGAATACACTACCACAGTTACAAGACTGAAATACAGTAAGCAGTACCTTGACAGCATCAAAATACTGGCTGAGCTGTGCTCTCTTCTGCTCGTACTCCACCTCCAGCTTGCGCAGCTCCTTGTAGATGTCAGGATTCTCCTTCTCGTAGAGCCGCAAGATCCGCTCGAAAGTCTCGCGGAGCTTTTTGCGTTTGTCCTTGAGCACTTTTTCATTCAGTTGTGGCTGCTGTATTGGGTTAAACTCTGATCCAAGACAGCAAAAAAAGACAAAAAGTTTTCAAATTATTCTACTGCACAACTATGATGAATGAAACTACTTCTAAGCAAGTAACTTCCAATCCCTACTGTCAGGAAGTCTTCAGCCTCATGACAATCCTCTCCTTGAACTCTATGTTATCATCACACACACTACTCATTCTTTTTAACAGCCATCTTCTGGGAAAAAAGTACTCTTTGATGGCACCACATCATCTCAAATGATAACCAATCCCCAGTCATTCGCAGAATCTCCCCTTCTAACAAGAAAGGAGAAAAGATCACTCCCATCAGCCCTTAAAACGATGCTGTGCATCTACATAAACCACTGCCTAAGTCCAACACCTGGTACCTCTCACTCACCCATCTCATCCAATTTTTCCATGTCCCGGATAATCTGCTTTGGATCTTTCATCTTCAGTACAGCTGCTCGTACCATCATTCGTTGCTTTTTGTTCTAAGATCAGAGATCAAGCAGATCAGAAAAGTGTTGCAGAGGAAAGACAAAGAACGTCTGTTACCCCTCTCCCAGTATTTCCAGTCTGAAGGAAAAAAACCCACCTCAGACTGCCCTAAAAATGTTCACCATGGCACAAATCAGAAGCAAATGTAGGTAAAACTCCTGATAATTTCAGTTCCACTATCTTGACAATTGCAAGTGTTACTTCACTCCAACTCCTTCACTCCAAGACACATACAATCAACACAAGAACCAACTGACAAAATACAGTAAAACACACTAAGAAGTCTGTGAGTCTTTAGTGATTTATTTGTTTGGTTTGGGGGCTTTTTGTATTGGCTTTGTTGCTTGCTTCTTTGCTTTGTTTTGCTTTTTATTTTTAATTCATAAGTACTTACAATAATGTTTCATAAATAATTACAAGTTCAAAAACAGCTGGTGATGTGTTTACTCAAAACAAGATTTCTATGTTTTCTTAAACTAATGGTTTGGGTAGTATTTTCCAAAGTCAGTCTCAGGATATCAACCAAAACATCCATAGTCTATTCATCATGGCCCATTACAATCACAAATATGATACATGGTACAGAAAATGCCAACTACATGTTCCCAATCTCTTCATTTACCTTCTTTAGTTCCCTTTTCCGAGCTTCCTTCCCTACAGAAGAAAAGAAAAAGAAAATAACAACTTGAAAGACACAATCAAATTCATGAAGAATCTTTCCTTCATCAAGACTAGTGCTGTTTCTCAACAGGTCACTCATTTTACAAAGACTGATACTGTAACTCAGCTTCCTAGTGAAAGAAAAACACAGCATCAAATAGATTCCTATTTCTTGTGTTCTACACAGAAAAAAATAGATACTGCACTCTTCATCTTTCCAGAAGCAGGGCTTTTTCCATACAAAAAAAGAACAGTAGACAACAGAAGTCATAAGGGTATGTGCAACCATGACAAGATTCCTGCACAGAAGCTGAAATAAGAGTCATCAGCCAATACACTTTAGAAATATGTAGGCTTTGGGTATGTGTCTGAAATAAAGGACATCCATTGTGGGAGTCTGGATTTTCTTTATTCGCTCAGCATTGATAACATCTGGCACGTTACCAAAAGTAGAAAAAAAAACGTAAGACAACTCCCTCATCTAACCAGAGCACATGCAAAATGTGACATGTTCCTCAAATTCCTGCCTCAAAAAGATTAACTCCGTCCCAGGAAGCAGCCTGCAGTTTAGCCAACAGCTAAGTACAAAGGCCTTCCAACACCGATAACCACAGTGAAAACCAGGAGGAAAATACTCAAGGGAAGCAAGAGCATGAAAGCAAGCAGCCTTCCAGCCAAAACTGAGATAGTGTTTCCCAAGTTAAGAGAAATTCAGTTCTGATACACAAGTGAGGATCCTGTCCCCAGAGAAAGCTTTCTATCTGCTTCTCTAGGCACACCCCATTCCCATCTGCTTCGCTTTTATGGATACTTACGGGCCTGATCCGTGGGATTCATAAACTTCCCACTCTTGGTGGATGATGTAGATCTCCGCCCCATCTTGATCTTTTTGCTTCTGCCTCAAAAAAAAAAACCTGAAAAAAGAGGGAGGGACCTGGAAAAGATGACATGGTTTCAGGTCCTATGCACTGGTGGTTTGAGTATGCCTATTCCTCTTCTTTGTATCAGCAGGTTGCTCCCTCAAAGAGCTCAAATACTTGTAAGGTCCTCAAACCTCACTACGAGCTCAGGCACTCATACCAAAATATCACCCTAATCTAAGTACTACTATTTAACTAAGTACCTATTTACTGCTGCTTTACTAAGTTATAATTTTAAACTAATTGATGAGTTTGTTATTACTCACTCTAAGTCTCAAACCAAGAAGCTTTGTGCTGACATTATGGCAGGGTGCAGTGCAGGTAGATACACATATTCTGTTTTTCTAAGAATGTATTAGAGTTTAGCTTCTCATTTGCTTTCCTAAGTGCTCTCCAGTTTTTACCTTTGCCTGTTTCAAATGTCTCCCCACAAATTTCCTCCCTTTCTCAGATTTCTAACTGCCCCTGATGTGTCTTCCCAGCACTCAATGGATCCATCAGCAAGTGCAGGATTATTCTGGAAAAAACTATTTCCTGTCTTTAGACATTACTTCAGCTTACAGTTTACTATGTAAGTGTTCAAATTACAGGCAAAGATGTTTCTTCTCTCAGAGCTTTACTCTCCCTCCACCTCCAAACCCACTTCCCCACCAAAATACTGCGGTTTTTTTCCAGAACATTATCACTTCTTTAGGCGGGAAGCTCACCAAACAGAGGTAGGAGTTACATTTACACCCCGTATTTCCCACATTTCTAATATTTAAAGGGTAAAGGGAAAGAAAGCGAACTTCTGAAACCTCGATTCCAAACCTTCCTAGGACCCAAACTAAAGAGTTTCAACGCAACAACTTAATAGCCGATGGTGAAAAAAAGAAAATACAAGAAATCAAGCAGTAAATTCATTATTCTTTCGGCCATTGGGAAACGGGGCAGAAAGCCCCCCCTCCTACTCCCGCCCAATGGAAGGAGGAAGAGAAGGCACTAGCGCGAACCGCCGCCTTCTCCTCGGTTCCCTTC
>VZRZ01006827.1:2618108-2666415 GCA_013398175.1 Climacteris rufus | reverse complement strand
GCCGCCATCTTGCCCCGGCACCGAGTGGCGGCGCGGAGCGGCGCTCCGGAAGCGGCGGCCCCAGCTCGATGGTTCCGCCGCCCCTCGCTCCCCTCGGAGGCTCCAACTCTATGGTTGGACCTGGGGAGGGGCTGGAAGGCGGGGCGGAGGCGGGAACCGGCAGGGCCAGCGACGGGGACAGGGACAGGGACGGGGACAGGGACAGGGACAGGGCACAGGTTCGATGAACTAGCATTCCGGAGCGGAGATATAGGAAAGGAATTTTTTCTCTGCACAAATGGGATCTGGAAGCAGAGACGGTCAGATCTGTGGGTAGGATTTGTAGACCCCCTGCTCCTGGTGAAGGTGCCATCGCAACACGGTGTTGTTACAGCTTTTCAAATAATGGAGACTCAGCTAATTTGAAAGGGTCATTGTGGGGCAGGTAAAAGACTGTAAGCTGTGCATCTCATTAATGCCAGCATTAGTGACAAACTGCACAAAATCCAACTAAGAAGATAGCCAGTCAAGGAGCATCCTCAGAGCCAAGGCTTCAGGAGCTATCAGTGCCTAGGGAGTCGTGCTAACCACATGTACAGCACAGTCATCCCCAAGTTGTGCCTCTTTGACCTGTTCTCTTTGTATTATTTTTGTTACCAGAAAAAACATTCTGCAGGGGAGATTTTGGTTGCAACCATACTGGTTTTCCATAGAGGTTTGAAAGCAGCTTAGACTGGTTTGGGCTGGTACAGTTCACAGTTTCTTTGGGGCTGTTTTTACTTGGAAGACACATATCACAGTTTAAATTCTTCATCCTTTCTCCAGAACAGCAGCTTGAGCAAAAGGAGAAGGCAGAAGAGGATGTGATGGAAAGCTGTGGCCGCACACATCCCTGTCGTGTACCATGTCACTGAAGAAGGGGATGGATGAGTCTTTGAAGATTAGCTACACCTCACAAGGCTTGGGGTCTTCTATGCTGGCAATACTGGGCTCAGTGGGGACAGTGGTACTGCCTCAGCCCTGACTGCTTTGTCCCAGCAGTGTCTGCTGATTTGGAGGACAATAGTCCTCTCACATTTTTCCCTTGATACGTTGTCATACTGAGAGGCAGCTTCAAGCAGTCTAGAGGAGAAACATCAACAGACTGGTTATGACTTCTTTGGAGCACCAAGTGTAAGACTGACCAGAGGATCAGAGAGAGCAGAAATTAAATCTGTTGTGGGAAAGCCAGAAAGTCTGCCAGGAACAAGGATATACCCAGAGATGAGTAGAAATGGTAAATCTCTCAGTTCCTCATTGCATGTGTCACTTCTCCTGACACTGCTTAGCATTTGCTTTCAAGAAAATGTGGACAAACTTCTTGAAAAGTACAAGAGTTTTGTTTTTATTTGATTCCACTATTCTCATACAGCAGTGATTGGCAATCTCACAAAGAGCTGTTTTTTCTTCCTACTTTAGCGTTTACATTTGCACAAAGAAAGCAGGAGCCAGGAACTCCTACCCCTCCAACACACAAATATTGCTGTTTGACAGCCTCTTGCCTCTACACAAGTACCTCTAAACTGAGTGCCACTCATGTCAGGAGACAAGAGATGTCACATCTGTGAGAAATGATGCCTCAGGTCACCACGTCATCCACCACAATACCTCATGTAGGCAAGGCAGTGCTTTTTGCCTCCTCTGAATTGCCTTTCCTGACCCACATAGCCCAGTCTGCAGCTTGTATTGGTCCCAGTTTCTCAGTCCCTGGCACTCATCTCTGCTTCTGAACCCCGGGCTTTCTCTCTGATGACTGGCAGAGCTGTTGAGTACCAGTAGTTTCATTGCCATCTAGTGGCTTTTGAGCACAAAAGGGAAGAGGAGTCAGAAAAGATTAAAGTGAGAACAGTGGTCTGTGGAGGAGAGAAAAAAACCAACAAAACCAACAAAACAAACAAACAAACAAAGAAAAAACCCCAACCCCCAGACTGGAAGGGTTGTGAATCTCACCCATCTATTTCATAGGCATGATGTAGTTAAGAATAAATAAAAAATGCTAATATTGAATATTAACAAATGTGTGTGATTTTGGACATGCTTTTACTTTGGTGGAAGCTGGTACTGAAGCAACCTTTACATGACCCTACTAGATTAGTCTATCATGGGTGTAAAGAAATATATAAATGGCATGTATAGTGAATATTTTAATACTTCTTTATTATTTGTTTTAAGATTGGCTTTTCAGAAAAAAAAATGTAAAAAAAAGTACAAAATAGAGGTTTTCTGATACTCATGTACATTTTTATTAATTCTTAAATTACTTTTTTTTTTAAGATCAAGAAAAAGAAATCCACAGCAAATCAGACAAGACTCTACAAATCATGTTCTTGCTTCCAACTTTGGTTTTAAAATCTGAAAAATAAGAACATTTGGTGGCATACTGTGAAATGCAGAATCTGGAGTTCTTGGCAGTGCCACATCAGTGGGATCAGGTAAAGCATTTGAAGATAACTTTTTGTACATTAATAGGGCTTCAATCCTACAGGCACTTGGACATGTGTATAATCCCATTTCAATCAACAAACCAGCCACTATGCACAGAAATTTTTACTTGTGGGTTGGCAGGAGAAAAGCATTACCGAGCATAAGAGGTTATTCATAGCCAGGCACACCTGGAATGAAGCAGTTAGTTTCTCTCAGCTGTGGGGCAAGGCTGTGTGTTTGCCTGTAGGCCCAGGCTTCTCTTACCTGCCAATCTGCTGAGATTAGAGTTTATTTAAAGAAGATCTCTGTCTGGCTCCTTAGGAAGGGACGGGGCAGGAAATAGCAGTTAAATATGCTTCAGCTAGTCCTTGTAATGAACAGGGAAATCAGTCTATCAGATTTAGCACTAATCCATACTAAGAGTTTAGCAACCACAGATGTCCTGATAAAGCCTCCAGATGCTGGCATGGATTGCCTTGTTGAAATTGTTTTCTCCCATCATGTTGTCATCTTTAGCATAGAAACATTTATTCTCAGCACTGCTGCTCCAGCAGTTGGTATTACTGTTACTAGTATGGATTACAGTTCAAGGTTACCTACAGTGCTTTCCAGAAAATAAGCTTAAGGAAAAGTGCAAAGTATTTGAAACACTGCCTCCCAGAAACACCTGTAAATCAGTTTCATTAGAATATATTTCAGTGCCAGTTTCCTGACTTGTCACATTGCTTGTTCTACTGCCACTAATAAGAAAAAAGTAGTTCATTTGTCATAATGAATCCAAAAGGTTTCTGCAGACATAGCTGCTGCAGCTGCTGTCAGAGCAGAAGAGAGAACTCCAACTTCATTCACTGAACTTGCTTTCTCACCAAAGAAGTCACTTCGCGTATGGCACACTGGTACTTCTCTGAGGCTGCTTTAAACTCAGCCAAGTGCTTCTCATAGCTTCTCACAGCTGTCAGCAGCTGATTCCTCTCCACAGCCCCCAGGATGGCATGGAGGATCATTTCAAGGCCCAGCCCAATAATGGTAATGCTTATTCCCCCCAGAACAGAGGCCCCAATCTGTGCAAGGAGACTGATGAGCTTGCTCACGGTGAAAGTTAAAAGGTTGGAGCCAAGAAGTTTGAGAGCTACCATTGCAGCTGTTGAAGTTGCTTCTCCAAGAATAATGGAAAAAACTCTCTGGGCTATTGCAATTTTCTCCAACTCAGGCTCCTTGATATCATACAGCTTCTGGTACAGTACTGGCTCGAGCTTTTCCTTCATGTCATTATCAATCTTCTGCACCTGATGCTGAATCTCACTCATCACTTGAATGATAATGTCACAGTTTTCCTTGACAGTGCTGCTCTCTCTCATCTCGATGTGGGTGATGGTACAGCCCAGGTGTTCATTCAGCACTGCAACCAGCTCATTTGTTGCGTGGAAATTTGTGGACATACAGTCAAGCAATTCCTGATGCAGATGAATCAATTCTTGCTTTCTCTTGGGATTGTCTGGGTAAAGGAGGTCACTCAATGCCATTCTTCAGAAATAAGCTACTCCAAGAAAGAAAAGAAATTTCTTACTCTGTTCAACACCCATAACCATAGCCCTTAAGGAGCAGTGAAATATGCTTTGTCTCTGCCCCACGGGTTCTTATCATACTTAGCAGGTCAAATCCCAAGGCAAACCTTGTAAATGTAGAAATCTTAATCCTTGTTTTGGATCTTTAGCCAAATGATTGGAAAAGAACCTTATAAGACATAGGGTATACTCAGAGCAACAAAAATAGCTAACAAACATGTGATTAGCAGGTTAGTAAAATGAATGTGAGTCATTGGCAACTGAAGATTGAAACTGAAATTGAAACCTTGAAAACCGAAGATGGTAGAAGCTGAACTAGTTCACTAAAAAAATGGAACAATCTCATCTAATCAGCAAAATCTAAATATGGAAATTAAAGGCCTGTTCTAGGCACTCTTTTGTGTCAGCTTATTTTTCCATTTAGTGGCATCCAGTTTTTCAGCAACTCTCATGATTGGTGGAGTGGGCATGGTCTGAGTCACAATAAGCATATTTTATGCCAGTATAGCCTTTTTCTACTAACATTGAAGAGAAGATGTAAGCATTCTGTGCTTATGCTAAGAAGCTTACCCTTGGGAATTCATAGACAATAGTAAAATTATCTGTAATAAACCCATTCTAACCTATGTCACCTTACACACACTTCTCACTGTATTTCCTTCCCTGATATTTAGCCCCTGTTCACTCGTGATTTATCCACCTCCCTGATGCTGTAATTGTTTCCCCATTCTTTTTTCACTTTGCCATCAGCCCCGTGATGTTTAGTACTCCATCTAAGCACCATGAGGTGCATCTACACTTGCAGGCTGTCTGAGATGGACACTGCCTTGGAGCAGCACACACCAGCTAGCCCTGCTTGCACAGCCTGACTCCCTCCATTCCACGTGGAGCCAATACCTGCGGGTGCTCACAAAGATCCTAGGACTTGACTGAGTAGAATCTGGCCCTCCCTTATCACTGTACAGAGCACAAAATTCAACTCCCCTCAAACCCTTGTGTCTAATCCTTATAGCGACCACTCTTCTCTGAGCTGTTACTAGTTTGCTAGCAAAAGGGCATATTTAATATATTTTTCTCCATAAAATGCATGTCAATATAGAGAGTCCAGAGAGACTGAATTACCAGTGATCTTGGAGTTACTTCTCATCACTAAGATTCTGTAATCAAGACTGCCACTTCCCTTTCACCTATCACCAGCTGCAAAGTGGCAATGCTTTAGCATGACTTTGACTTAAATGCAAATCTGCTACAGGGGCAAACTATGAATGAGGAGGATGATTCATTTCTTTGTTGGTATTTTTTATGTTCTCAGCCCTCTATTGCAGATCTGCCCCACTTTTGTGCAGTGCTTTGCATTCTTCCAAGATAAACCTCTCTTGCTGTTGGTGCCTACGTATCACAGTTAGAGCTACAAATAGTTATGTGTAGGGGACTACCTAGATTTTTCTTCTTGAAAAGATACCATTGTGCTATTTTGGTCCTTTGTAGTTCTTGCACTATGTGTTAGCTGCAAATCATCTGACACTGACCCAGCTGTATTTCACTAAACACACCCTCCCCCACAAGGTCACGGTAGAAAACCAGAATGATTTCCACAATCCCCTTTTAATCTCAGTGTTGAAACACAAGCCAGTCTGAAAAGAGTTTTTTTCCACAATATTTTGCACAGCAAAACAGCTGTATTTCTTTCAGCCACTTACCTTGTAGCTCTGCCAAGAGAATAAACTCTTTAACACATCTTTTTCTTCAAGCTGTAGGGAGCAAAGTAGATATACAGTGAAGGTTTGTGATTTTCAGGAACCATAAAGCCATGTTAATGCAAGCTATGATTTCATATCTGTCCTGCCTCAGGGATGTCACTGGCTTGCTCTCTGACTCAGTGTGATACTAAAATCTTTCTCCTCCAGTGGTTTTGTTGTAAGGTCATTTGTTTTCCCTTATTAGTAGAAACTGAGAAGACAAAATGTTTTAGAAGGAATAGCATTTCAACATTTTATGCACTAGACAGGTGTGGAGACATTTAGAATCTGTTCTTTACATATGATTATTTCAGCTTCTTATAGCTGCTCTAAATTTTATGTCTCCTAAAGCAAAAATTACTTCTTACTCTTCACACTAACACTTCTGCTAGTTCTTACATTTTCCTTCTAGAGTTATGCAGGCCGCATATATTTCTATATTTCTATTTCTCCAGCTTCAGGGAGATTTTCTGCAGAAGCTTTTCTAATTAAACATTTAGACTGCCTACCTGATTTTGTCTGAATGCTCCTGCTGAAATGTGTATGGGATAGTAACTTCAGCCTCTTTCCCCTCTGTTCATCTGGTGTTTTCCAGCAGCATGTGATGAATTAGGAATCCGGAGGCTGGGCTTCAGCTGCATCCTGTTGCCTGCCTGCTTGTCATTAATTCTATTGTGTGATGTTTACCCAGATTAATCTAATTTTCTTCTTCTTTTCCCCTTCCTTCCCAATTTAACAGAATTCAGTTTATTTAATGCTAGTTCCCAATTATTAGAATCTCCAAAGACCTTCTGTTCCTGAAGAGAAACGGTACAGCACGAATCCCTCCCACCTGCAACAGAGGTGCCATCACAGACACCTACAGCCATGGCTGAAAGGGGATCAGGTTACCTGCTGTCCTTAGAATGTAAAATGTGTAGGACAGCACTTTTTATTCAAGGATTACCTTTTTTTACTGCGATTTACAAATTTCTATTGCTTATAAATATGAGCATTAATGCTTGCAACTATGCTTGGAATAATTAATTTTTGCAATGACTGCTTTTGTATACCTGCAAATTACGGAAGAAAGTTGAACAGCTCCACACAAACAGTGTGGAAACACTTCCATAAACAGAAAAATAGATACCACAGACAGTGGAAACAGACTTTGTCTGTCTCAGCAAGACAAGCTTGTACATCTGCCTTCAAGCAAGCTAGACATCTTTCATGCTCTGATCCTTAGAGAGGTGGTTCTGCAGCCCACAAAGGTTTCCTCAGGAATATTGCTTCCCCTACAGAGAATGGTTGAGTTCTCTATGCAGATACAGTCACATCTCAGATGAAAGTATAAGATCAAGCATGAAATGAGTACTCTGCAATTGCCAATCTGATTTCACCTGAAAGCTGAACTGCTGTATTCAACCCAAATGAATACAGAGTGCCAAACTCTCACATTGTCAGAGCTGTAGGCATGAGAAGATAAGCTAAGAGAGAACACTAAATTATTTAACTACTATATTTCTGGACTTGTCAATTAGTTGTGACTCCTAAGTGTTTTCAACTGAGAATGCCATGTAGTCCTGACATACTTCTTCCAATATTGAATTGAATTGATCAGGCTAGCAAGTGCCTGTGTGTCACATTTTGGAAACTGCTATCAGGTCTTCAGTGTTTGCAGTGGATGCAAACTCTTCTCTTCTAGAGCCTCCATCATTTGGAACATGACAGAAAAATCGTATGAACAATATGTAAGTAGTTTTGTTCGTGCTTTACTTTGGGTCCTTTGGGAAGATTAATAGCTATTGTTTCAGGCCTATTAAGTTTGAGTAAAAGACTTCATCTGGAGCATCTGTCACCCTTCTTTGCTGCAATTTGCCCAGTCTCTGATGCCATGAGAGTAGAAAAAGTGGTGTGGAGACCCAGACTCAGCTCTGAACAGCAGTGGAGGCTAAAATTAATTTTGCCATTTCACACAATTTCAAACTATTTTTGCCATGGGAAAGGAGTGGAGGAAAAGGCAGATGGTTGAACTGAGTTCTGAGAAAAAAAATCTTTAAAAGTGTGTAGTGGGATGGGAAGTTGCAATTGCTTGGACACATATATCAACACATCTAACCACAGCAATTACTGGCGAAACATGTCTGCTGCAATCAGTCTAGCTTTATAGGACTCTGGCACAAGCAAAGGCAGCATCAGAAGCAGTCTCTGAGCTGCATGCTCTCCCAGGACTGTATCTACAACTGGCCCTGGGAGAACTCTGAGATGCAAGCAAAAGGACATAACTTTCTTAGCGGTCCAAATGCTATCAAGATGGGAACCCAAGAAAGGAGAATTTTTTGTACTTCCACCTGCCAAGGGATACTTTCACCATCTAGACACTGTCTGAACTGACTGATACAGGTCACTTTTCAGAGAACTGTGGCCTGACAAAACATTGCATTACTCAGTCTTCAATTGCTTTGTCCCCTGAACATGGATATGCTGTTTGACTTTGCTGTGCCTATTCCCCTCTCTCAAGAATAGGAGTTTAATTCTGTGTAGGCCCACCAGTATATACAAACTGAAGGATTCTAGTTCTAAGGATAATGTAAAGGAGTGGTTTTCTAGGACTTACACAAATTTGCCAATAAACACCAAAAAGTAAGAATAATTAGTTTACATCACTTCCCTTACTTTAAAGATTGCAGGTCAAAGTAATACTTTCTGCAGCCATTAGAGTAATGATACTTGCAGCTGTTTACACCATATTTTGCTGGCCTGCTTGGTAAGACCCCTGAAAAGGCTGACAAGAACTTTTTCTGTGTTTTCTTCTAACTAATGTATTGGGGAAGAATGGGTCAGGCGGGTTGGAAATGTTCATAATTGATTTCAGAAATGTAACAAGCTAGCCACAAATATATCCACTTTTATTCCCTTGTAATTCCTCTGTAATAACCCTTCTTGGATTTCTTCTGTTTCCTTTTCAGAGTCAGACCCCACTCCAAAACTGTTAGTCCATCTTGGTTTTAAGAGTGGTAAAGAAAGGCTGTTCAGGGTCTGCCAGAATCTGAATGACTTAATGTACTTCTCTGTCTCTTCAACCAACACAATAATCCAACTCCTCCATTCATGTCTTGGCACCAGCTTCCCCTGCACTCAAAGTAGATATGCAAGGCTGCACAGTTACCCACTTGACTTTACCACCATGGTGCCTTTCACATCCCACAGACAGACTCTCACTAAAAATAGAGGCATGAAGAGATCTGTAAGGAGTCCAAAGTCCCTGTGTGTCTTTCCTGAATGCCTAAGGGAAAAGCTACCAGCAGTGAAGGGCATCCCTGACCTAGTCTTTAGAAAGGCCATTGATAACTTTCCTCCTACTTGAAGGGGTCCAGGGAACGTCGGTTTTGATTTTGAACCAGGTTGAATGTTCCAGTCTTGGCTGAAGAGTTGCAGCTGAAAGCAAAGGGAAGATTGAAGCTTCTGTAGCAACAGGAACCCCAGACACTTCTTGCCTGCTATTCAAAGGGTAATATCTGGATGCAGCCAGAGAATCAGAGATTGTGGGCCATGCACAGGGAAACTCCAAGCACACTGGGAAGAATGGCAGAGGCAGGGGCAGTATAACCACTGTTCTTGCTTCTTGAAGCTGAAAGAAAGTCAAGAGAGCAGTCATTTAGACCTCTTTTCACCACCTAAAGCTTTTTGTATTTGATAACACAACCTTTTCTCAGAAAAGCCATTTTCCTCACTCTATCTACTATTTAGACTTGGGTCCAGGCACAAACTCTCATTCCTGAATGATTGTTTTGAGCTCAGAGATTTCATTGATGCACTACTCTCCAAAGACACAAAAGCAAGAGTCCTGGACTGGTGGTGGACTCACAGAAAGGCAGGGAACAGGAACAGGCCCCATGAGATGTTTCAGCATAGGGTTCTCTCTATAACCAGGAAACTCAGTGTGTTCTTTGTCAAAGGATACCTTTTCTTCCTTCCACCTCAGGAGAGAAATCATTGCTAAAGCAACTGTAGCTTTGTTTACACTTATCTCAGCTTGCCAGAGATAAGCGTAGAAATAGTAGTTTGCCAGAGTAATAGTGGACCAAAGCCTAGAAGAGTCCTGAGGCTTGAAGCGTAGCAGCATTGCAAGACACCAGCATACATATCTGGGCTCAAGCTGCCCGCAAATCTTGCCTACCCTTGCAACAAAAATGCTGGGGACCCAAATGCATGAGTCCTACAACATCCTTGCAATGGCCCACGGGATAATGGGGGCTGCAAAGAACCCTGAGACCTGCTGTGTTACAGGTGGATTCATCTTTAGTGAATGTGGGGTTGTCCCAAGTTCCATAGCAAACAGATAAATCTGGTTCATGTGGCTCTCACAGGCGAACACAGTGGGCAAGCTACAGGTTTAGCCCTGAATGTGGTCCCACGTGGGTGCAGCTGGTGAGGGCTGCTTGGGGTACTGGAGACCAGACTGTCCTGCACCCCACGTTGCTTGAGAGGTTGTATACAATACCTTCCAGCAGCTGGCAGTGGTACTTGCTGTAGTTCCCCACAGACTGCAGATGCAGCCGGTTACCCTGCTGGGTCCGAACGAAGCTTTTGACAAGAAATATCTCATAAGGGGGAATGAGGACTTCCTTCTCAGGTGTGTAGTAAGAAAAGCCTTGCGTAGCTGCTCCCAAGCAAGTGGTCACTGTGAACAAAGTTTCATTCCCAAACTTCTGGGCTTCATTCCTGAGGCGGGAGGTAGAAGTGAAACGGCCAAACCGCACCCTGCTGCCTACCATGGCCTCGATGTGTAAGTCTTTTACACCTCTGTGCACCTGGTAGCACTTATGTTTCCCCATGCTGCTCTGCCATTCCTTCATTATCTGGATAGCAGTTGTTAGGTAGAAGTGAAAATATTTAAAATTGAATTTGTGCCTGTAGTGCTCTGGAGAGATTCCCGCTGTCGATGTAGCCCAGTTCAGCTGAGAGTGCAGGGAGGAGTTCATGGTGTAAGCCATGAGGACTATGGCATGGCTGTCATGCATCTGCCTCAGGAGACCTACAGGGCTCTTTAGCAAAGCCTCCTTAGCCTTCTTCCAGAGACTCAAATAGTCGTTGTTAGCACCTATTTCCTTTTGAAAATAGTCTCCTTGCTCCAGTTCTTCCATCATCTCCTCTCTACACCCCAGATACTGATCATCAAAGGAATGCAGAGCCATATCCATCAGGATGTGGGACACAGCCTACAACACAAAAGCAAATGAAGATTAGCATCAGAAGGGGGAATGTCTTGTGTATCTCTATGGATGCAAGCCAAGACTTTCTCTGCCCTTTTCTTGCCTCTGTCATTGTTGGCAGAGCAAGCAAAGCAGGTAGCAAATCTTTGGCAAGACCTTCCTGAGCAACCTCAAGTTATTGTCTACACACCACCACAGGCAAAGTCTAGTCAGGATTCCAGAGTTCTTATTTGATGTGGATCAGTGACATTAAAATCTCCAGGATAATCGACCCTTCAGAGGGTGATGCTACAGAGCCTGCAGGACAGACCCATGGTACATTTATTTCAATATTCTGCTCAGAATTATTAAGTGGTTTTGAAGAGGAAAAAAATAAGCAAAACAATGTCCTAGGAATAGTGTAGGCTGAACTCTCAGAAGTGAATTTCTTCTTCCTGTCCTTGCAAACCTCTTGGACATGTTTTGGCTTCAGTAAAGGACAGTATGGTAGCAGTGTGCCAAAACTTTTATTCATCCAGTTTGTCCCAGTGAGACCAGCTGGACTTGTCATGTAGATAAACATTAAACATGTGAGTAAGAGTTTACAAAACTGGGTGCTATAACAGGAAAATAACACCTAATATACTCTGCCTATGAAATGACATGCCAATTATGTGTTTCTAACCTGTCTAATTAATAAAAACCTTGCATAATAAGAACTAAGAAATGGTGTGAGTTATGGCATTGTTCTTTTTGCTTTATGATCACTTAGTAGACTAGTGAAGTGCTGTAGTCAGTTGATAGTTGAATTCTACAAGTAGATAGATATTCAAATATTCATCCTAGTCACAACCAAATCAATACCTTTCTTAGCCTGTGAAGTTATACTGGCCCATAAACTATACAGGGATTCAGTTTATTCCTCCATGATATCATAATTGCTTTGAGGGAAAGCTAAAAAGCAGCCATAAGAAATGGAGAAATAGAGTAATATTGTCACTGTCCCATCCAACAACACATTGATTTTGTCAGGGGCTCAGCTGAGACAGGCTGGAAAAGGAGAGGAAATATTCCATGACATCTATTCACAAACATATTCCAGGAAACCATCTGGCTCCAGACAAGAGGAAAATTCCAACCAAGTGGTTAAAAAGAATTAGGACAGGTAAGAAACGGAACAGAGGAACTGAAAGCAGAAAAGTTAAAATTGAACCCAGTCCTTAAAGAACCTGTTTCAAATGTGAAAAAACAAATTTGAAGTTTATTTTAATGGGATAAACAATTTCACCATTTCAAGTAAAGAACAATATTTACCCCTTTCACCAGTATTTGTGAGAAAATCAGGAACAGGAGGCTGCCCAGAGGTAGCAGCTTCATGGAGTCCATCCAAGACACTGTGAAGAACATTTTTTTCAAGTAAATATAATTTCCATGTGGTTTTTTCCCCTTTTTCTGGTTTTTTTTTTTTTTTTGGAACTGGAAAATTCTGCCGTTTGTAATTTGCACTCAGGTTTTGGTGGCAGTTCTTCAATCAAAGATGATTTTCCAGATTCTCACAGCAATTCAGAAGTCATTAATAAATCCAAGCAGACAATTTACTGGTAGCACTGTGCCCACAATCCACAAGGAAGCACCTGGTTGCACCAATTCCACCTGGTATGAGTGTCCATCACCTTGATAGTTCTCTTAATTCCAA
Source organism: Climacteris rufus (assembly GCA_013398175.1). Taxonomy (NCBI): domain Eukaryota; kingdom Metazoa; phylum Chordata; class Aves; order Passeriformes; family Climacteridae; genus Climacteris; species Climacteris rufus. Next base: position 2,653,799 of record VZRZ01006827.1, on the reverse strand, counting down.
GGTATCTGGTGTTTTTCTTGTAAAAAGGAAGAAAACCATGACTTGGAGAAGTCTAAGACAGTTCTCCTGAGGAGAAATGTGACAGGGTGACTACTCCCTGGTCAAGAGTTTAAAAAGGTCTTTTGAAAAAGTTGACTCTGATAAAGCCAACACAGAAATGCAGGGTAGGTTGGGATCCCATCTGGAAGCAGAGATAACCTAACTGTCCCTCTCCTCCTTATCACTCCCTGGTTTCTAATCATGTGCTGCCAATCCTACTCTTACACCGTGGCAGAGTGGCACCTTGTTGGACTGTTTACACCGGGAACAGGCAAAATGAGTGTGTAAATGCAGATTTTGTACTGAGACAAACCTTGCTCTGCTTTCCAGACACCCTTCCAAATACTGGCAGTGAGCTGTTCACCTGTGGACCCCCACGGCCTCTGATAAATCTTCTGCATGGAAAAAGAGACAAGAGCTTTGTGCTTTGGTTCTGACTACAGAAAAGTGAAGCCCATTTCCATGGCCTGATAGCGATAGGCTGGGTGAGGGCTGCACCTCCAGACATGGAGTCCTTCTCTGAGTTAAGAGGTGTTTGTGCAGCTGCTTGGATTTTGTGGACAGAGAGCATTTCCCAAATATTGCTGAAATAGGGTGAGAGGTGACATAAAAGTCTCATACTGGGCTGCTTTCAAAGCAGCTGCTGCTGCTGCTGACAGTATCTGCAGCCCCTGGTGACATGAGATGAAGGCATGAACTGCCATACAAAGTGATAGATGCAGACTACCTACTTCTCCTTCTTGGAATTTCTCTGTTATCTTGGGCTGTATTTCAGAGCGTGGTTGTTTGACTGCTAAAATTGAGTCCACAGAAGAGCCCACAAATTTATTCAGAGGCATCTCTACTTCTATTTGTGTAGAGATAAAGCAAACTTAAACAGAGACAGGCTCCTGTGAGAGCTTGCCAATCATGATACACACTCCCACTAAAAGGTCAGTTCATCTGCACATAATCCATTTGCAAATTATGTCCCGGTTTTCCCCTCTGACCTGTTAGTGTATGTTCAGTATGAAGGGAATCAGGAAGAAAGGCCACTGAATTTGCATTTTCAAACACTTCAGAAGCAACGCAGTGTGTTAATAAATACAATAAATACAACAGCCATAAGATGGCAGCAGAGGATTTGTGGCGGTGCTTAGAGCTACACTAACCAAGCAAAAATCGAATTATTCCATTTCAGCAGTAAATTTGTAATATGATCTGAGCACTCAGATCCCCAAAGGTCATAATGACTTCAGCCCATGTAGAGATCTGATGACACAGAGCAGATGACATAATGGAGACCTCTGGGTGCAACTTGCCTGAAAAAAAATATTTACTGAAAGGGAGAGAAAAATCTAAAACTAACAGAAAGTTACAAATATAGACAGAAAACGTTTTGTGCTAACAAAACCCTACAACAACAACAAAAGACCTTTTTCTATTGGTACACTAGATATTAGAATTTCACTAATCTCTCTGGTATTTTTCCAAGCAAAAACTTCACTGTTTTCAATAAGCACTCTTAATTTTTATTTAGATGGCTTTCAGAGGGGAGTTTTGCTGTGAGCAGTGAAGCCCCACTAGTTTATGTCAAGAGAGGAACCAGGCACAGGGGTTTGACCAGGGCATGCAGAGATATTTATTAAGTGCCTTCTCCCTGGCCGAGACCAGCATAGCTGGTACAAGTCATAGCCACTTGCCAAACAAGGCTCATGCTGGCAGCTGTCTCTGTGTCTGGGCTTATCCTGTGTCCTTACTTCAGGACAAGGCCTTTCAGAGAAATCCTGAACTGGGTAGATGGTGAATCAGGAAAAGCCTGGCCCTCCTCACCCTCAGTGTCACAGAGTGCTGGAACTATGACCTGAATCTCAATGTAATTATTTCTGATTCACATGGGGCACAGGAGGGGAGAAGGAAGCCACATGCACTGTGCTCCTGCTCCTCAGCGTTCGCAAAAGGAGGCTGTATCTTCCAGGCATCTCTTTCACCACAAGTAAAGGTTGTACAGAGGAACAGAGAGAAGCAGCACACCAACCTGCTTTATATAAGTCATATTTATTGCAATTAGCACCTGGGGATGGTTGCACCAGCTTACATGTAATCAGAGAGATTTGGTCTCTGTCAGTTTCCTGAGCATCAGCAGTCCCTGTCCTTGGAGCTGCGATTTGCCATCCACCTCTTGGGGAAGGAAAGCTGACACAGTATATTAAGGAAGGTTATATAGAAAGTTGCTAAGGTATAATATTATTACCAGAGGACAGAATTAAGTAGTGCAAAGGGAACAAAATACATATATAAAAACACACATATATTTTATATATATACATATATATGTATATATTTAACTACAAGTTGTCTTGAATAAACGAAACACTTCCCCAACTTCAATCCATCCTTGAACCAATTTTCTTTTTGTTTATTTCATAACATTTAAAGCCTTCTTTTCTTCTTCGGTTTTTTTTTTTTTTTTTTTTAGCTGTTTAGACACTGTTAGTTTCAAGCATAAATGGAAAAGCAACAGAGAAGAGGTGGTTTTTTTGTTTTGTTGTTTTGTTCTTCTTGGGTATGTTCTGTTTCGCCAGAAAGTGGTTGTAAAAAAAACCCAAGAGAATTCGAAGTCACTTTTTCCAGTCACTAAAAGCAGCACAAAAATGGAAGAGCTCATCTAAAAGGGCTCCTTAAACCTGCCTTTTGGAATTTATCTGTTGTTGCGATACAGGCAAATTTTGGGACAGAACAATCAGAAGAGTGTGCCAGAACCTGCCTATGACCTCCTGCTTCCTATGCAAGAGTGTTTGCACACTTCTGTCTTTACAAAATGATCCTACTGGGATACATATTTAATGTGGTTACACTTTGTGAAAATACTTTGTGATTATACTTTGTGAAATATACTCTGTGAAAATACTTTGTGAAAAATTTTCCTAGTAACTGGAACAAGAAACAGCTGTTCTTCCTTCTTCCCTGTGAGCATCCCAGGATCAGATTGTGACATTCTTCTTCTGTAATCCTCCTGTATTTTGCAGAAGAGGATAAGAGATCTAGTTGTGTTTCCAAGGCATTATTTTCTTGAGGCCAGTCACCATTTTTCACCTAAAGTGTGCTGGGGGTTCAGGTGGAAGGAGATAAGACAGAGTCTTCCGGTGAAGCTCAAAATACCACAAAAGATGTCTGAAGAGAGACTTTATTGATGACAGGAAGAAAGTAAATGCAAGATCAACAATTGGGATAATTCCTGCCTTGGTGTTCCAGCTGATTAGGGAGACAGTGGAAGAAGATGCCAATCTAGATGCTTTCCTTCCCTCCTTCCCAACCACAACCTTCTGGTTTGGAGCGTTCCAGGCCAAACAAACAAAGAGACCTTCCCGTCCTCAGTATCTCCCAAAGAAACGGTTGTAGGCCAAGGAAAATCCTATTTGGTCAGAAAGATAGTCACAGGGGGGATAGTTTTCACAGCGCTCATGCATCTGCTCCATCGGACTTTTATAATACTCAAAGTACCTGGAGTATATAAAGACAGAGATGCCATGCTGCAGATTCCATCAATGCAGTTGGAGACAGTTCACACATCTGACACTGACATGAGAGAAGTGACCCAACAGAGGACTGGTCATACTGAGTTAAATCTGCTTACAGGGGGATAGCCTACTTGATCGATGCTGGGAAAAACTGGGATTGAACCCAACTTAAATCTGATGCTCATGAGGCTTTATCAGCAAAGGATACCACAGTAGCAGTTAGGATTTGGGAGTTTTTTTGTCTTCAATCTCATTCCCCAACTACTCGGGAATTTTTTTGTTGTTGTTGTTGTTATTATTATTTATTTTATTTCATATTTATTTTATTATTTCCTGCTTACTTTTATTTTTGTCCTGTTTCTACTCACTTTCCCAGTGGCTGTTAGTTTCCTTTAGCTTAAGCACTTGTCTCTAATTATCCTCACTTCTATTGCAGACAGCAGCACTATCCCCTGTAGCTTTTTTTCTTTTCTTTTTTGCCAGGCTAAGCAAACCTGAATTTTTTAGTCTCAGCTATATGCTTTGTATGCCCTTCTCATTTCCTCTTCTAGGTTTGGTTAATCTTTCCTGAAGACTGTACACACCACCACAGAAATCCCATCAGTATCTCATTAATTTTTGCTTTATTTCTGTATTGAAAGCACGCTTTTGCATGTTGAATGTATATTTCCAGATTAACCTTACCTCGTGATCAAATAATACACCAGAATGTCTGTCTGTCTCTGTCCTTCCTTATTTTTGCTTATAGCAGAAGCTACTTTTACAATGCCCTCCCTATAGGGAGGTAGTCACTATAGGCAGTACAGTTGCTGCTATTGAATTTCAGCTTGGTTTTAATCACTGCAGGTTTTAACATCAGCCAGTTCCTCTGCTACAATACTCTGACCCTCCCCTCTATAGATGGGGCCTCCCAATCTTCTGTTAGCTAAAAACTACATTATCCTTTCAGTCCAAAGATGGATTGAACAAAAATTTTCTCACACAGGCCTGCACGAGACAGTAGCTTAACAACCTCTTCCAGAAAATATGTGAAGAACATTCTTTCATCGCATCAAATTTCTCAAATAGCTAGGATTTCTCCAAATCTTTGTGTCTACTTCCTGCACAACTAAATGTATGTTCTACAGCTTCAGAAAGAACAGCCAATCTGATCTAGGCTCATTTCCACAACAAAGCTGTGCTTCCTTTGTAGGGAACCAGAGGCAATGACCAAGGTTTTGTAGTTCTCATTATCCTGGAAATTGGTTCTGATGACACTGTAGGTTGGAGCAGCTTCTAACTTGTATCCTGCTGTCTCCCTGGCTAGCCCACAGTTAGTATTGTCTTTCTCCCTGGGAGGAATAGTAGAGTCCATCTATGAGCTTTCAAAATGGTTTTAATGAGATAAGAACCTTTTATCCATCACTGTTTCCTGCAGCCTTTTTCCTTCGATGCAGGAAGTTAGTAACATGAACATACAACAAAATAATGCCTTGTCATGTCCTATTGCCTTCCCACCCCCTCTTCAGAATAGATCCAGAGTCCAGCTCTCTGCCTGACTCCTGAGTTACTACCTTTCATACAGGCTGGATCTCTTCTGCCTCTTCACAAAGGCATTGGCAACTTCTTTTGTAATCTTGATGCCTACCAAGAGAGAACACAGCAGGTTAGAGATGCAGGGCCATGATCTATGAAACACAGAGACCAGACTCTTGACTCTACTGTCACAAACCATCCTAATGGTCCATTCATCTCTCCCCACTCTATTCCTCTCAAAGCCCAATGACTGGGCCCTCCTCTCTGCAGCCTTCACATCTCCATGAAGCAAGGGCTTTTTCTGTCATGAACTCCATTCCCTTATCATACAGCATAACCTGAATCTGCAGCAAATGTGCAGAAAGCATAAAATATGAACAATAACAAAATTAGAAGAATGGCACCCTCTCTCCCTGGCCTGCTTAATTTCAGAGTTTTGGCTTCTTTTCTGTATTTCAACTCAGACTGAGAGTGATGTGGGATACCAAACACAAGACCTTAAAACACCTCCATGACCCATAGCAACAGGCAGCACACAGAAATACCAGTGCTTGCATGTACAGAGTTTCATGAAAGGTGAAGACTAAAAAATAGTTACAGTAAACATCACTCAGGGCAAAATACACCCAGGAGGTGCAAAGATCCCAGTGTTCAGGACCTGGACAACATGAAAGGTCTTTCAGCCATGACAGCATTCTCCCCTGTTCTCCACTAAAATGCTGTGTCTGCACTGCTGCTTCTTTGCTCCCTTGATTTGTGGTTGTGCAAACACCATGGTACTGTGGAGCACCCCACAAACACCAGGTAGAGCCACTTCCCTCCCCACTCTGAGCCAGGGCTCAGCACAGCACAACCTTTCTCCATGGGATGGTCCCACATCAGCAGAGGTGTGCACAGGTCCCGGTCAGCTGCACACTGATACACATTCCAGCATGGAAACTGGCAAACTGTCCCTGTCTCCAGGGGGAAGAAGATTCTAAGACCTCTGCCTGTGGGGAGATAGTGGGTTTGTTCCTTCCCTCCTCATCATGGAGCGTTTGGCTGTGTTTCTCTTTGGAGATGAGAGGTATCCCCTCTCTAGTAAGCTGAGGTTTAGTCTGGTTCAAAATACTGACTACACAGAAACTGCCAGTTAATGAGCTGCCAGAAACTACCACCTTTCCCTGAACAGTCTTTACATCTTTTTTTCTCTTCCCCAATCTGTGTTTGTATTGGCTCACTGGAAAAATATCAGCTTTCATGCTTCTCAGCAGCAATGTTATCCTTTAAAGTGTGAGAAAAGAGAGACAGGAGAGAACAAAAAGGATTTTCCATGCAGATTTCTGCCAGGATCAGCTTGCTGCAAAAGCTGTGAACAACCAAAGGTGTGCAAACCCCCACATCCCAGGTGACCTGACAGGAGGGACTGCAGCCCTCAGGAGCAGCCAAGGAAGCCCCTTTCTTTCAGGTTTTGCAGGTTGCAGGATCTGGCAGGGATGGGACAACCCATTGACAAGGGCAGGTTCTGCTCTCTTAACAGTCTAGGGATGCAGCAATCACTCTGGATAGGTCTCTGAAGCCAGCTCAGAGCAGGGGGACTGGCAATGTTGCTCCACCAACGCAACCCTGTTTCACAGAAGACAGAGGCATCCAGCTGCTAACAACCTGCAGAACTCATGTCTTGCCAGGGGACTGCTCAAGGGTTGTGCAGGCACAGGCTATGGCACTAGCACACCCAGATCAATGGGTTTGTACAAAGCACACCTTGTAGGTGCAGGGATGCTCACTGCCCTCGTGTCACCTGCTCACATGTGAAAAGCTCTGTTTGCTGCACATGCTCCTGCACCTGAGGGACTGCAGACTTAGGCAGCAAAAAGGTAAGAACTAGAGAGGAACTCAGCATGGTTCTTGTTCAGCCCTTGAACCTATCAAAGGGAAGAAAGAAGGCAGATGCAGGAGAATGAAGCTGCACGTCAGTCAGCATGATATACTCACTGTCAGCACTGAGCGATCCTGAGGGCTCTTTGGGATCTGGAAGACAGACAGACAGAAAGGAGTCTGCTTGTGAGTTCTTCTCTGTTTGTGAGTTGTCCTCCTCTGTAACTGAATCTCACCACCGACTGGCCAGATCCAACTCCCCCCACTTATGGAAAAAGTCTGTGTCTCCCAAAAGTTTTATTAACATCCACAATTTAGAGAGAGATGAAATTATAAGCCAGTTTAATTCTTAAACATATCAAAATGTTCAAATTCTCTGCTGCAATTCAATATGCAGCTGAGGTGGGGTTGAGTGGGTGTTGACCAGTGGAAGAAAGTGCCTAGCAAAAGATGGGGGTCTCTGGGGTTCCCTGTTCCCAAGCCCTCTCTCACCTGTGACTCACTCTCCAACAGAGATCTGAAGTTGTGCAATGACTGGTGGTTTTCTCCTCCCCCCCCTAAAGCTCTGTGTCTCTCCCAGACTGAGGGGAGGCTGGCAGCAAGCTGCAGGGTTAAGCAGCGCTCTGAGAGGCTTTCTGAGAAGATGTCCCCTTACCTTTCTCACAATAGCAGAGCACTGCCAGGGCCAGAGTCACGACCAGCGGTGCCAGCAGACTCCTCATGTCTTCTTTGGCTGCGCTGGTCTCCCTAACCTCAGAGCTTTCCTGGAGGTTACTGAAGTTCTCCAGGGCTAGCTTTTGGGCAGCAGTTTATATCCTGTGATTTCTTGGAGAGATCAGGGATCTGGCTTGTGTTCCTGTGTCTGCACTCCAAAACAAAGCCTGTCCTGTGGGCCAAAGAGATACTGGGTCCTGGCAGTCATTTTGGCATCCATCTCATGACTCGGGGCATTTCCAGAAGATTTTATCTGAGGTTTTGAACAGAGCTGTTGAAGAAAAACAACTGGATTTAAAAAATCATTTTTCTTACAAACTTGAAAGTCATTCAGTCGTGCTGGAAAGCCAGGGAGAGACCAGCACACCCTGAAGTAGAGCAGCTCTTTTCATGTAATGGGGCTCTCTCACGTGGAGTCTCTCAAATGAGACCAAACCCAAGGGTGACCCCTTTCTTCCACCCCATCTTGACCCATTCCCCTCAGGGTAAAGAAACCTGTAAAACAGTTTGCACAGGGCAAACACAGTAGATTTTTGGACAGTTTCACAGTTTCACCAAATCACTTTGGAGAGATGAGATTTTTATACTTTTAGGATCTTTAGTTTGAGGGAAGTTGGTTTGAGGGAAGGTCTTTCTTCTCCTGGAAATCTTGATAATTCAGAAGATTTTATTTTGAATCATAATAATTTAGAAGATGTTTTGTTTTGGCTTCTCTTGTCTAAAAATCTAATAAACATTTAGACTCCAAAAGTGTTTTATTCTCCAGGACCTGAGTGGCTAAAATTACTTGATATGTCAAGAGCCCTGCACGGGCTATCTATCAATAACCCCACACTCCCCAAAGCCACTATGCAAGTTCCCAAAGCCATGTCCCACAAACAGCATAGCAATCACAGAATCACAGAATAAACTGAGTTGGAAGGGACCCACAGGATCATCAAGGCCAGTTCCTGGCCCTGCACAGGATCATCCCCGAGAGTCACACCATGTGCCATGGAGCATTATTCAAATGCTTCATGAGCTCTGGCAGGCTTGGTGCTGTGATCACTTCCCTGGGGAGCGTGTTCCAGTGCCCAACCACACTCTGTGTAAAAAACCTTTTCCTAATATCCAGCCAAAACCTCCCTTGACACAGCTCCAGCTGTTCCCTCAGGTCCTGTCACTGGTCACCAGAGAGCAAAGATCAGTGCTGCCCCTTCACTGCCCTTAGGAAGATGTTGTACACTCCAATGAAGTCTCCTCCGGGCTAAACAGACCAAGTAACCAAGTTTGGGTTGGTTTTTTGTTGGTTTTTTTTTTTTTAATTAAGTGTGCTTGTTCTTTCTGGTAGTGGAAATACAATCTTCCTCCACCTCATATCCAGTCCTCCTCAGACCCATGTGCAAGGGATGTTACAGAATTACAGGGGTTACAGAATTCAAGTTCAGGAGGCTCCCAAGGAAAATCAGAGCCACAAAAATTTTGCCAGTTCATAGAAACACTCTCTTTTATCTTAGAGAATTTTCCAGATTAAAAACCCACAACTTTTGTCCCTGTTAACTTTTCTACAGATCAGGAAAGTTGTATATATATCTACTAATGACATCCAGCAAAAGTTGTTGTATATATATTATTCCAGCAAAGAGCAACAGCTTAAAAGTAAACATCTAAAAATAATAGGTATTCTAGGAAAGTTATGCTTCCAGATGAATACTTGAAATAATATAAATATATAAATATATAAATATACAATTCGAGTAATCCAAACATCTTTATTTATCCTCCCAATTTTTCCCAAGCTTTCTTACCAGCATGTAGTCTCTTGAATCTGTTTGGTTGTTGCTTACGCTAAAAAATCCCACAGAAATGTGTGGTATTATTCATTATTTATACTGGTTAACTGGGGATTGGAATCACTAGATATTTCTGGACATAGACCCAGACAGCACTAGACCTGTGCTTTCTGTTTTGGTAGTGTCACATGTCAAGTCAAACCCAGACACTGCAGACTTGTTGATTTTAGCACATACGAGTTTGCTCCAGTTGGAGATCACAAGATTCACCTACTTGAGAACACAGAGAACAAGTGTGTATGAATACACCTAATCCATATAGGTTTTTCTTAAAATCATTTATCACTCATTTTTTCCTCTGGACAAAACCTTAGCAACCATCAGGGTGGAGTTTCCTATCAGAAGTGTTTTCAATAAATAAATCACATTTCTTTCCAAAAGTTTAGCTTCAAAGTTGACAAAGCATATTTTGGAAGAAGATGCATGTTTTTACGGGCCAGGTAGATTTGGCTTTATACTTAATTTCACAGACTAGTCAACAGTTTGATACTTTGTACCTCATAGACTTTGTTTGCATGCTATGAATCTTTCCCACTTTTACAATTTGCAGGTGCCTGTGAAAGCCTGGGGATGTGAATGTTGAAACCATCTGTGTTGAGCTGAGATGGATGTTATGTTTCCTACACAAACCACACCAAGGAGTGTCCCAGCTGCTGTGACTGCCAACAAGCCCAGAGCAGCATTGAATTCTTGGACATGTCAGCACTGGTGCCTTTTGGCCTGGGGACAGGCTCTGCAAGGTGCTCTGGGGATGGTGGTGGTGACAACCCAAACACCATCATGCTCACTCCTCTGTGCTCCTGGAGGTGCTCAGTAAGTTGTGCACAGGGTTAAGCCACATCTTGGTTTCAAATTGTTTGTGAACAGTAAAATGAAATTGTTCCATGTGAACAAAGCTGGGCCTGACCCCAAACATTGAGTTTCTTTTATTTTTTTATTTACCACCAGGACCCCCTCTCCAGCTTTGGTTTTAGCAGCTTTCAAGTGCTACCAGAGTAGTCCCAAGTGGAAGTAAGGGTTTTGAAAGTGGATTGCAGAAGGAAATACAAGATATACAAGATAAGTTTGGACCCCACAGTCCTTTCTAAAGGACCACCTTACATCAGGACCCGATGATAGCTGAATAAACAAGAGGCAATTTACAGACATTTTCTGTACCAATTCTCATCCTATTTTTTTTTAAGATTAAACAGGTGCCTTCTGAATTTTGCTTCCCCAACTGAGGAAAGATATTATAAATTTAATTTTCAAAAAGTGCATCTCGCTACTGAACACCCCACCACTTTGAGATGTCTTAAGACTGGGAGCTGAAATTGACCAGTGACCTCTCTGAAAGAAGCCACTTGTACAACCTGGAACAGAAATGTTATTGATTCTTTCAAAGTCATATGATTGCAAGGTAGTGACTTTTTTTCCCCATAATCTGCACCAGAATCTATGATAAACAAATTCAGTTTCTTCATGGAAAATTGCACACCCCCTTCCAAAATACTGTGACTCATGAGAAGATAGTATCAAACCAGTGATTTATTTTGTAGTAAACACCCACATCCTGAACTCTCTCTGATCTCTGCTACATCAGCTCAGCACTAATTAAAACAGTGTAGGAATCTATGGCTACATGGGAGAGAAGCAGCAGGCAGGATAACATACAGGGACACAAGCAGCTGAATATGTTTCCGAGCCATTGCATTTTTGTGGAGGACACCCTGGACTCCAGGCCCCAGGGTGGGGACAGCTCATCCTTTACTTAGTCCTCCTCCTCCCAAAGTAGTGCTTGTAAGCAGCAGCATAGCCGTGGCGAAACGCGTACATTTCGCAAGGGTAGTAGTCCTCGCAGCGCTCCCTCTGATGCTCCTGGGGTGCCTTACTACGCTCCCTGATCCTGTAAAAGTAGGAGAGAAGAGGGGTAAGTGCTGTCATCTCAAATATCTGTTTACAGCCCTTCCCTGTCGCAGAAATCTACACCAGGATTAAGGATCCGCCACCAGAGTCCATCATCCAGCTACAAAGTTCTTAGCACACCAGCTTCTGTGCTTACCACACCCAGGCAGGGACATGACTACAGCAGGAATGTTTTGCCAACCTTTTATTTAGGGGCTAAGTAAGATGGTGAGGAGAGGGGAAAGTTTCCTGTCTCAACCTGAGGAAGGGTCCTCCCTTTGCAGCCTCCCCCAGCCTGCTCTCTTCAGCTCCTCTGCTCTTCCCCAAACCCATACATGGAACAAAGACCTGAAATATCCTGCAAAGAGGTCACCTGCTACTGAGGAGAAGATTTGCCTTGATGCCTCACTAAGAGACTATTTCTGTGCTTCAGTCTTTATTTTCACAAGCCTTGAATAAGGCATGAATTTGGCTATATCAGTATTTTATAGATGAGGCAAGGAGGTCCTCAGATGGCCCTATGATTTAGAAAAGGTCATGCAAGTTCTGCATGGGATCCAAGGACTAGAATAAGACCTCAGCCTGAGATCTGACCATTTCTGACCATCCCACATTCATTCTCTCTCCTTCTGTTGGTGCTTTCTTCAGAAAAATTCATCAGTCTTCTCAGCATATGGCATATCCCCAAACCAAAGGGCCCTTGTTTTTCCTAGGATTGGGGACTTAAATGGTACTTCACATTGAGAGAGGGGCTGAGGCTTCTCAGAAGTCACCATAAGTGCCACCCTTGGTACCAGACTGTGCTTGGCAAGGAGGAACCTCACTTTTGAGCTCAGTGTCCCAAGGCCATAGCATACCTCTCCTGAGTGATGGCTCTTAGTCTCGTGTCAGCCTGTATGAAGTCATTGGCCCTCCGCCTATTGATAAAGGGATCTGAGAAGGCAAGGGGTTATTCAGAATGGCACTTTTTCAATGCCAGATTTCAACAAAAGCTAGTTTCCACCTTTGTAACAGCCTCCTTGTCTGCCCTCCCATGTTCAGTGAAATCCAGGACCTTTTGACACTCCCTCCTGTCCCCCGGCTGGTTTGTGCACAGGCTCTCCCTGTGGCTGGTGCACCCTGTATAGAAGTGCACATGCTGCTCTTGTTCTGCTGTTACTCCAATCACCCAGGGGAATGCTACTGTGATTTTGCTGCCACAGGCCCTCTGAGTGAGGGGCCAAGAAGAGGTAGGGTCTTGTTGCAGAGTTCAGGAGTCTGTGGATGTCTTTGATATTTGCTCCCATGTGTGCCTTTGTGTTTCTGACCATCTGCTTTGTGAAGCTCTTTTTCCAGGTGTCCTAATTTCTTTTTAGTTTTGATTTATCTATTCTCTAACCTCTCCAGGATATTGCTTGTTCCAAAGTGAGACTCTCCACACTGTCATGCTTTTCCTGTGACACTCTCCCTCTTCCAGCCAAAGGATCCCCTCTACACACACATCCTGCCTGCTTCCAAGGTGCTTAGAGTAAGGCTCTCCTTGTTCTTGGGGGAGAATAAATTATGTAAGTGGCTTCTGCAGTACATTTTTCCATGCTTATTCCATAACTTTTGAGCCATGTCTTTCTCTACTATCAATTAACCTGGTTTTGGTACATGTAACAGAGATCTAAGGTCTGTTCTCCATTTTTTTTCCCAGTTCTCATTATATTCTATGCAAAATGTTGGTATGCACTTGTGTCAAAACATGTAAAGTCTTCTTTTTAACTCTCTCCCCTTTCATCCTGAAACTCCATCACCCAGTGAATTCAATTTTCCTGGGCTGAGTGGTTCTACCTATTTAATCCCTACAGTAAGAGTACAAGGAAACGATCTTGGACATGTCTGTAGCACTCTTCAAATTCAAGCAAGTAGTAAAGCAGTCTCTTACTGAGATACTCATGGGACTCCATGCTCTCATGTGACTCTGGGGAAAGAAAGAATAAAACATGTAGTAAGACACTATTGATGGGATTCAGTCTTTCATACACCACAGATCAATAGAACACATACAAATCAGAGAAACCAGGTTTTAAGGCACCTGTTTAAAAGGAAGAAAAAGGGATCAGTGGTGTGAGCTAGAATTTATATGAGGAGTTTGGGGTGTTCAGGACTTTAATATAGAGCTACCTGGTGTTTTAGTCAGTACTTCCAGACTCATGCTCAGTCACAGCCTGATTCTCCAGAATAGTTCCTCTTCTTCTGTTCCTGACACTATAGTGGATATGACACCTGATTACCTTCCAAGCTTGCATGTGTTCTTAAGGAATGGATTAGCACAGTGAAATGCATTCGACTCTTGCATGAAGCAGCGTCTTAATTCCACCAGTATGGAACTGTGTGCCTCAGAGGACAAAGGGGGTGATATTACAAAAGGAAAAAGGGAAATCTTCTAATTAACAAGGAATAATTAAGAATTAGCACTGTTATTGTAGTCCAGACAACAAAGGGGCAGAAAGAGGAATAGTTTGTGAGGTGAGCTGGAAGAGAGAGGGAGGGATTGAAGCACCCTGGACCACAAATCCCAGTGACTGGAGCTGATAGCTCTGGATCAAGGCTAGGAGGATGTGACACAAGGGCAGGAAAGCAGGCAAGAGATCACATTAAGAGGAAAGAAGAAACAAAGTTAAATAATAAACATTTGAACAGACCCAAAAATGTCTGCAGGTTTGGAGTTTTCGTTCTACCCAGTAATAAAGGTCACCTACCATAGCAAGTGGCAGCCATCACCAAGACAGCCAGGAGCGTAAGGATGATGAGAGTGCGCATTGTGCCAGAGCAGGGAGGAATCTCTCACTCTGTCTTTCTCACTGTGTTTTGCTCTCTTCCCACTGAGGATAGCTGGAGATCCTGGTCAGACTGCAAATTAGCAGTGGAATGTTTATTATGAAAACAGAGCTAGGAGGGAGTCCATGAAAGAGCCTGGGCAAGGCAGCAGCTAGCTGGTACACACTCTTCTTGGAGCTATTACAAAACATCCTCTATTAGCAGACTGAATCAGGTTTTGGGAAGGAAAGGGCATGCCCCCTTCCTCTCACAGTTCAGAGCTGGGGGCCATAATCCAGAGGCAAACATGTCACTAGCACTCCACACTCAGAAAAGCTGGCCAATGCAAGTGGAAGGAATTTCACAGACTGCCAGGGGCCCAAAAGCAGAGGTGTGTGTGGATCCCAAATGTAAATATTTGCCTTTCTGATTTTTCCTCTGATCTGCCCTCTTTGCCCTCATCATATTCTGTCTGAATACAACCAGCCCAAACTGTTCTGTCAGCTTTGCTAATGGAGAGATGGAGAATGAGGCTTCAAACACTCCTGTCCCACTCAGTCCCCTGCTGAGGCCCAGTTGGCCTCTGCAGCGATGCCAGCCTGCCAGCTAAGAGAGGAGGAATACAACCCTACTACCCCTTCTCATCTCCTACATTATTGCCTCAGGTGTGACAAACAGCAACCTAAAAGAATCACTTCTGCTGGAGGGATCATGATTTCTGCATTGCCATGACAGCAGCACCCAGCACTCTATCTCTGAAGGCTCTCGCTGTGGTACTGACCCTAGACTCCTCTTCCAGCCCAAAGGGCAACATCTTGCTGGAGGCAGAGGTAACTATTTCTCTCAGGACTGATGTCTCTCTGTCTAGCACTAGCAGTCCTTGCCCCACTGGGCACTGAAGTCAGATGTTAATGCAAGGCTTTTCAGCTGGAATGAATCTCCAAGGCCAGCAGTCTGTGGGAGCATTACCTTCGTTTTTAACATCTAAAAGAGTTTATCTGGGTCTAATATCATGGGCAGCAGAGATGGCAAAATATCGAGTGTTCCTCTCTCCAACTCTGTGGAACAGCTGAAAGCAGTGAAAGAAGAAAGGAGGAAATGGCTATCCCTGCTGGGTAAAAAGCTGGGTGAAAAGGAAGGAGTTTGCTAGAGGTAAAGTAGGCAGGGAAGATGGGTACCCACTGCCTGCCAGCCCTCCCCCAATGGCAGTGGTGGGGCTGGGACCCTGCACACTGCCTGGGGACGAATGTAGGGCACAGGAACCATTCTCATGTCTGATCCAAGCTGGGATTGCTGCCTGTTTTGTCCATGTGTACATTCAGGTATCAGGATTTCTCACTGACAGGTTGTAGAGTGATGCACTCTGGGGTGCAGACCATTCTCCCCAAGCCACTGTGCTGTTGTCACTGCTGTCACCTCCAGAGGCCGGTCCTTGAAGCCACACTGCAGGTAACACAGCCAACATCTGCAGGGACATCTAGCCAGAGCCAAACACTTCACCAGTGAGGAGTGAATTTCAGTGGTAAAAGATTACTCTGGGCCTTGCAACTTACCTTTTCCATGTCAAACTCAGAGCCCTTTCCTGAAGCCTCAGGTCTCTGGGAGAAAAAGTGAGCAGGGTCTTCAACTTCAGACCAAAGAGAAAGAATTGCTCTTCTTCCCCATTAACTCACCCCCTGTGGAGAGCAGCTCAGTTCTGCACTATCAATGCCCCCCATACTCATCCTCAACTTGCCTATCAGTGCTTAGCTTGAAAAGAGGAGGGAAACTTGGGAAAAAGCTGCAAGTCTGCTATAGACGAAAGGGCAGAGGGGAACTGAGACTTTTCTGCTGCCCCTCCATGCCCTGCTACTTCAGTCACTTTTAGTAAAGTCTCTGCTCTGGGATTTTTTTCACTTCTTAGGTCTCATAGTTTTGAACTTAATGTTGAATGTGGATTTTATAGGTTCCCAAATGTCCTGTAGAGGAGCTGCTAAGAAAGGAAAACTTGAGGGAGAGGCTGAAGGACAGACTCCAGTGGGAAAACAGTGAGGCACAGAGAGGAAGATGCTGGGTGTACTTTGGAATGAAAGTGAGGCTGCCCAGTGGGAAACTCCAACACTCTTTCCAGCCAAACCCTCTTTATTTGTTTTCACTCAGGGCAGAACTTTCTGCACTCTGGAAGGCACTGCTCCCATTTCAGAGGACTCTGATCCCAGAATGGCTGGAGCATACCCTGCCATCAACCACAGGAGAACAGCCACAAATACCACTTTAACCCAAATGTTTCATTTTTCACCACAGAGACAATACATTTTTCAAGGGATGGATGAACATGCCAGCTACACAGCCCTATACTAACAAATCTCCTTCGGGGAATGCTTCCTCTCACAAAAGTACTTCTTTCCACTCCCCCTGCACTCCATACTTTCGCAGCACACATCTCCCCTACCCAGCAATAGTGGGCTGCCCCAGAGGTAACATAGCATGCAGCACAGTGAGCCAAATCCCTCTGCTTTCTAGCAGCATCCAGTGGTTAGAAACACAGAAAGGAGCTAAGATGAATCTCCTGCAAATGCCAGGGAAATCTCTGCAGTCCCACAAATAAAAGGGGGATCAGAAAAGCAGCCCAGATGTGTCTGCTGTTGGAGTGGAAAATCATAATGCTACACACGCTGTAGCAAGCACTCCTGATGTTTTACAGCGGTGAAGCACCAGCAAGGCAATAATAACAAGCAGCTGTCCAGGAAAAGCACAGCAGTCCCTGTATACTCACTAAGCTGTCGCTTCCCTGCCAGCCTGCAGCTCTTGTCTCAGGGGGCAGCTCTCCTGGCGTCTTGGACCCTGGGCCGCAGGAGAGGGACCTTTTATTTCTTAGCATCGATCAGTGACTCCTCCCCTCTCCCACTCTCGATCCACCCCCTGGCTAGCATCAGAACCACCTTCTGCCCACAGCCGGGAAACCAGCAACATCAAAGAACTGAGCCAAAAAGGAGAGAGTCAGAACAGACACCAGGAGCTAGTGGAGGCACAGCCACATCCAGGTTGTCTTTCTGTGCCTGGGAGTAGTGAGTAGACAGAGATCTGAGAACAAACTTGTCTCCCTCTTGGTTGGAAGAACCCCCTCTTACACTCCCTCCTTCCCTGGCTGTGCTCTAACTCAAGCCACACTGCTAGCCAGGGCACCTGTTCTTCCACAAGGGAGCAGTAGGCCAGGAGCCTTCTCCCATCTCATTCATGCTGCTTTTACAACTCTCTGACCCCCCTCTTCATGGCAGGCTAATGTCAGACTGAAAACTCACATAACAAAGGTGTCAGCTCTGAAACTCTCCAAACTGACACACCCTTTGAGGCAAAGAGTTGGCTTATACAAACCCAAATCCCTGAAATGCACCCTGTTCACACCAGACCCACAAGGGTGCTGGGCAGCCCAGGACATGTACTTGCTGGATTGGGCTATGGGCTTTCGGCCCCGTCTTCACCACTGAATCACCTAGCACAGAGTGCATGTAGAGCACACACACATGCACTACACTGGGTTGCTGAACCCATGTGAGTAGCAAGACAAAGAAGTGCTCCCTCCCTCCCTCCCTCCCTTCCTCAGCAGAGAGCCATGCCTGCTGCATGCAGATGCAGTCCTTAACTAAAGGTAGGCACAGCCTGAGGGACTGAGGTTAGCAGAGGTGAGTGCGATCACAGAATCATGGCATGGCTGGGATTGGAAGGGACCTTAGAAATTGTCTCGTTCCAACCCCTCTGCCATGGACAGGACACCTTCCACCGGAGCAGGTTGCACAAAGCTACAGCCAGCCAGGGCAAGACCCTGGTCTTGGGGCATCACAGCTCTGGGCAACCAGTTTCAGTGTCTCTCCACTGTCACAGTAAAGAATATTGTTGTGATATTTATTGGAGGGGATGACCAGCTCTAGAATTAGTGGCTTGGGAAGTTAAGAAAGAAAACCCATCACATTATTCCCTAATTAAAGAGCTGGTGAGTGTGGCTTGTCTGGTGCAGAAAAAGACAAAATGTGGCCTGATGTGCAGCCTTGGTTGCAAAATGAAAATCATAGCATATCCATGAAGTTAAAGAACCACCAAATGTTTGGAGATAAAACAGTGAGGGGCTTCTGTCCAAGAGTTTTATCTGTAGCTCCTAGAGTGCTCTAAGAGTTTGGGGAATTTCAGATTTACCCGTGGCAACAAGGTACCATGTTACTTGTGTCCTTTTACAAGCAGCTGTTGGTCCTCAGAGCTTGAGAACAGCAATCTTGAGCTTTCCTCAAGGCATAGGGCACATAATCATGAACCACCTTTGAAAAACAGTGCAAACAGGAGGGCATTTCTCACCCTTGGATGTCTGCTGAGAATGTGCCAACAGAGATGGGCATCTATTAGTGCCACTAGATAAGTTATCAGGGACACTTCAGCAGGATTGCTCTGTATGGGCCAGGTCACCATTGTTCATGGAAGAATAATTCTGGTGGGAAGTGCTATAGATGAGGACCGAAAAAACAAGGTGATTTGCACTCACACCCAAAATGACAGACCTTTCACCATTGCCTGTGGGAGTCGCCAAGTCTCTCTGCATTGACCTAAAGGCTTTTCCAGCAGGACAATGGACGAGCAGTTAGGTTTTGTTTCCAGTACTCCTCCAGGGTCTGTTTCACAGTCCACAACTCTCATGATTAGGAGGCAACAGGAGAAGTCCCATTTGCAGCCTCTGTGTCTTTAGGACCAGGATCCATATCTTTGTCTCCCTCAGTGAGTGCCCAGTTCATGCTAGGAAGGGTTCAACAGAGCTGCTGAGCACTGCAGTAAGGGAATAAAATCTATCAGCTCTGCAACAGAGCAGGGTTTCCAACCCAGGGTTGCCCAGAGAATCAAGTAACTGGACTCACCAATCTGGACAGTCCTTTTCAAGCTTGCTCCTCTGTTTCAGGATGTAAGCTAGTCAACCACCACATGGTCTATGGTTTACGAAGAGATTTCTCAACATGATAAACAAGTGCTTTTTAGAACAACTAGTTCTACAGCACATGAGAAAACAAGACTTTATTTTTACTTTTCCATTTAGTCCTAAGTAATACCTAGGAACTGATCCAAGAAGCAAGAATAATTGAGCCACTAAGTAAGAGTGTTTGAGTATCCACAACATAATTAAAGTCAACAACCTCATGGAATAAATCGTGCTGAAAACTAGCATACTGACACTAAGCTTTAGAAAGGGAGATGTTTTTTAAACACAGGAGCTAGTCAAAAGACTATGAAATAAAAATAAACAGAACACATTTCAGACATTTCAAGAACTTGATATACATATCTGAATGAGTGTTAGCTCTGGCAGCAAACTCACTCAGCTACCTGAAATTAAACCTAAAAGTAATTCAAATGCTAGTTTGACCTGGGAAAAGAACATTTCAAAACTAGATTTAAAAATTTCCAACGATTAAAAGAAAGGGGGAGCACATAAACAGAAAAATCTAGTTTCACATCAATCAAACAATTTTTTTTCAAAACAACAAATGATTCATTTCCATGATGGGATGGGGGCAAAAGAGTAATTTCATAACAAGTAAGTGGTGGAGTTTTTTCCTCAAAAATATTTAAACACATATCTTTGAAATTTGTCTTGACCTTTCCCCTGAGAAAAATTTTGCCCCCAGCATTACAGCTTTCTGCAAAAATAGAAGTTTCCACTGTGAAAATCCATATTGGTTCTAAGAATGTGAATCTATGTGTAGTTTTAGGAGTGTTGTAAAAACCACCCTCTGAAGCTCACAGATAGTGTCAGTCTTCTGTGGGTGGGGAAGGTTCCCATACCATCTTACAGCTATTTTCTTTCAAGTTTCCTTCAACATTTTGGGCACTTCAGAAGCTTTTCTTTCCATCTTATGTAATGACTTTCAGTAACTTTTTCCTGCCTATGGGTGTGGAGTACACCTGCATGTCCAACCTTAAGGATGTTGCTCTGGGCTCCAGGATGACTGGTTGCTCAGTATCCCAGTGCTAAGGAGCAGGACTGAAAATGAACACCGTGAAAAGGCCCAGACCCTTCTTCCTTGACAAATTCAGAGGGTGAGAAGATAATTCTTATTCCACCTGCACTGACGTACAGAATTTGTCTTCACATTAGTCGTGACCACAAAGAGAAGTTTACAGTTGGTGAGCTGTGAGGATTGGTTGGTTGGTTGGTTGGTTGGTTGGCAAACTGGGGAGTTTTTTAGCCACTGTATTATGTTGACGGTGGCAAATGCTCGAACTCCTGAAATTCAGAGATTAGTGTCCAGACCCAACCTCTATGCAGCTGTGATCCTCAAAGTTACTCCTTGTAATCCATCAAGCTTCAAAACAAAGTCCAGTGTCCTAGAAAAATCACAGTCTGGCTATGAATACAAGAGCATTTGGAGTCAGCAGTACAGCCTATTGGGAGCTCATTGCTCTCCATTTCTGCTTGATGGAAAAAAGTGAGCCTGGCTCAAGCCTTCAACTCTAATACTCAGCACACTCCACAGGATATCACTGAGTTACCTCAAAGACTGACTCTCTCTCTTTGGCCAGGACTTCCCAGAACAGCTGTGTTTGGTAATAGGAAGTTCATGAACACAGAAGACTAAAATTTCGATGAAGTCAGATCAAGGTTATTCAGTTCACTGAATAAAGCAACCAAAACATTCAGGGCTAAGAGCTAACTCTGTTGCTTCCTTTGGCTTCACCCCACCCACCCACACGTCCATATACACAGATCAGCATATTTCTCTTCCAGTCTGGGAAGGAAGGAAGAGACAGGATAATGTTACTATTATTTGGATGTTAAAAAAATTGGCAGAGGCTCTTGTGTAGGGACTAAATATGCCATATAAGAAACTTGCATTGCTTGTACTTGAAGTATCTTATGAAGAACTGAGCAAGCAAAATGTTCAAATGTTATCTATATAAACAGAGCATGCTTCTGGATTATATTCTTATGGGAAAAGGGAACAGAAAACTCTCTTCCACACCCATCCCCCTTACTTCACCACATGAACACAAAAATGTCCTGACCTGATTCATTCTTTGGGATCAGATGAGATTTACCCGCCTTATTTCCTGTACAGACATGGAAAGAGATAAGAAAGCAGCTGTGGTTTCACTCTTCTCATCCATCTGGTAAATAAAATACAACAATAACCCATTTTTTTTTTAAACAACATACTTGGATAGCATCTAAGATCCCCAATCTGCCAGCCCTTGCGAAGCCAGGATTGGACTAAAACATTTAAGCTCTGTCTGTCTTGAATGCAGGAGGCCACTGAAGAATTTACAAGCATCCCTGTAGTACTTATGTTTCTTTTTTCTATCTCAGTTCGGTATCTAAAGGATCATAAATGTTGTCTTCAGTAGGTAAATAACATTTTCTGTGGCACATCAAGCCCCTGGTCTTGGCCTCTGTTGTCAATATCAGATAGAGTACTAAGGAATGCTAGGGAGCGGTGGGAAATACATAATACACAGCTAATTGTGAAATGCTGTTTGTGGTGAGAAGAAAGACATTCTTATTTCTTGAAGGATGAAATCTGATTACTCTTATCTTCCTGTGCATAACTACAAATTATATTAATGTTCCTAACATCATATGCTAGTCAAATCATTTGACTTGATGACCTTCCTTAGTATGAATTTCACATTGATTATATGCTCTTTGGATATATATTTATTGTTTATTTGTATTAAACCTGACAACTGATATTTTTATCAAGAAATTTTGTGTTCTCGTAAAGCAGGAAAGAATTTTAAAATGAGAAGGAAAGATAAAAGGAATTCAAGAAGCGTTTGGACAATGTTCCCAGGCACATGGTGTGATTCCTGGGGTTTCCTGTGCAGGGCCATGAGTTGGACTCGATGATCCTGATAGGTCCCTGCTGATTCAGTATATTCTATGATCCTCTGACAAATCAGACCTTTTAGATTACTTTTTCCTTCTTCCTAAATTGGCACTGGACTCCAAAAGTCACCACTCTTCTAGAGGTGTCTTTGTTATTAGTGGTCATAATTTTCTTTAAACTGTAAAAGTAACAATAAAATAATATAAATGGAGAAGAAAGAAGAGGTCTGGGTGTGGAAGCACTGGGAAGAAAGGCATAGGAAGGGCTACAAGAACAGCACATATTTATGGCACCTGGATTAGCAGATCATTAAGATCCTGGCATATTGACACATAGATCCTCCGGACATCCAGACTGGGGGGAAAAGAATAAATCAGAGTTTAAAACCAGATAAATCCTAAAACAAGGGACAGACTACACTTAAGACTTAATAAAATAAAAAAAACCAATAGATCTCTGGAAATGATGGTACTAAGATAAAGAACAAGACTGAGCTCCAACATACCTAGATGAGGAGACAAAAGAGGATGACTTCTAATGATACACAGAGGTGGGAAAAGATGGAGGCACAAAATTTAACAGTTACTGCCAACTCCTGCAGGATGCAAAAGATGCCTCTAAAATGAGCATGTAGTGGCTGAACTAAGAGAAACACAGGAGACATAATGAAGACTCCAGAGCCCATGAATTGAATCTTCTATGTGATTGCAAAAAAACTAAATAGTGTGAACAAATGCCTACTGGTGGCTATGAATATGGGGTTATGAGAGAGTTCGTCTGAGTGAGTGAAATCAGTGTGGTTTGAAATAAAATAACCTTTCCTTTCTGTAGTGTCTCACATTGACCTCTGTTACTCCAAAACTGCAACAATATTTACCACAAAATGAAGTATCAGAAGGCAGTATAAAGAGTTTCTATGATGTCCTCATTATGGAAAACTCTTTATCCAAATCCATCTCACGTCATTCTGCAGCTTTGGCAGTGCTCTGTTTGGTAATAAGTTTCTTTCAGAACTCTTTTCCATTCTGTCTCATGATCCTTTTAGCCAGACATTGGGAGGAAACCCAGGACAGGTGTACAAGAAAAAGAGCAAGACTCCAGTGACACTGGAGGTGACATGAGGTGACACTTTGGGATTCAACATTCCCCCTCATTTGCTAGGTTAAAGCTGGTTGGGGTCTGCCCTGATGAAATTATCTGCCCTATTTTGTCTACCTATGTGATAAAGGATGTCATTTCAAGGCTCAATATAGGTGTCAAAAATCACATAAAAACACACATATGACTTAGAACATATCCCAGTTGTAGAAGTTGCATTGAGATTTTACCAGAATCTTTCTTTAAAGACTTGCCAATAAAGACACTTTTGTCCTTCCTGGGCTTTAACTAATGTTTTTCCCCTCTGTTCCAAGAATAGGATCTGCTTGCAATACTTCCTGGCACCAACTGAATTGTATTATCTGGGATTTCTTTTCACCGTCTCCCACCTACAGCCATGTCTGCACTGGAAAATGTTACTGTACATTTATCAGGAAAATACACTGCATGAGTCACATATTGGGTACACAAGCAGTTACAACCCTGCTGGCTGGCTAAGCCTAAGATTAATTACAGTGTTGTTTAATACCATACATTTTCATGCAGCAGACATTGAATGAGAATCTCTGCTGTGCATGTATTATATACCAAACATCTGTACACATCCGTACACATCTGTACACATAGAACACACATACCCCCATGTTACTTGGCCCAGCATCTGTCATCACTTCAGCTCTTTGAGGTAAGTGCCTGTCTTTCTTCATAGTCATTTCACTAGTGAACTGGAGAAGGAACTAGTGAACCTGCTGGAGGATCTAGTAAATAAAATACTAATACTACACAATAAATAAAACTTACTCACTAGCTCCTAAAAAGAGCCTTGTCTATTTTGAGATGTGAGTGTATATCTGAAATGAACAGTAAGGGCTGCAGTCAGGACAGTCATTTCATTACAGTCACCCAGGTACCTCATTAGAATTAAGGTCCTGTTTGTGCCAAGTGCTGTACAAGCCCCAGAAGGGAGAGATGTGTGGTTATGTGCCTGTCGTCACCCCTCCAGAGGAGAAGAGGCCTGTCTGGCAGGAGCACCTCCCTCAGCCAAGGGTCCTCTTATCACTGCCTGGCTTTCCCAAGCCTGGGGCTTGGTGATGACAGATGATTCACAGGCATCTCAAGTTCTCTCTTTTTGAGCCCCTGCAGCTCTGCTGCATTATCTGATCTCTCTGGGCTCCTCTGTGCTATCACTCTAATGATGATCTGTTCCTGACCTCCATCCACTATTGCAGGCACTGGATTGCTAAACAAAAATCTCTGTCATTACCTTATCTGAAGAGATCTTGAGTGGAGTTAAAAACAAGAAAATAATTTATCACAATGGGTTTGCACTTCCATAGAGGGGCACCATCAGTAAAAAGCAGCAGGAGTGTTAGGAGGAGCTCTGTACTGCCACTGAAGAGAAGTCTGCAAGGCTGGCGTGAGAGCTGAGAGCTTGGCTTTAGCTCCTTCCCTCCTGCCTGACAGCAAGCACCTGAAATTTCAGATTAGCTTTCTGCCTCC
This sequence comes from Climacteris rufus, assembly GCA_013398175.1. NCBI lineage: Eukaryota > Metazoa > Chordata > Aves > Passeriformes > Climacteridae > Climacteris > Climacteris rufus. The sequence continues at coordinate 2,629,235 of VZRZ01006827.1, read as the reverse complement.
TCCATGCAACACCTAGTGCTGAGGCACAAAGCTGACCTTAGGCTGCTCCTGAGAAAAAGGTTCCTGATGTCTTGCTGCTGAAGCTGTTTCCTGTATAGCCCTGCCTGCCTGGTGGCTGCTATCCTTCATTCAGCTGGATTGTGTGAGCTCCCTGAAAAGTTGCTGGGTTCCAGGAAGGGCTTCTTCTGCACTTCTGTCCTGCAGCTACTCCTGTGGTGACATGAAACCCCACCACCCAAGCTGATATCCAACAGTTGCAGTGGAGAAAATTGTCTCCAGAGATGAAGGAAAAGAGCACTGGGACTTTCTTAACAGCCACCACATCAGTATGACCACCATAAGCTAACTCATACATATGTGTCTGAACTGCACTTGATTTCAACAGGCTCTGATTTTCTCGGGAAATTAGGTTGCTAAATAGGAAGGAAGTAACAAAGCATACTTGTGGGCCTGAACAGGTAGCAGAAGACATGGATTTCAGTTAACTAGCTAGATCTAAACCCACATATCAAGGTCTCCAAGATATCAGCGGAAAAGACCCAGGGTGTCCCTCCAGCCCTTTTCTGTGAGTAGGGTTGCTGATGTTCATGTGACGTTGAGCCTATGACTTGTGCTGGCCCCAGGACTGGGCTTCCAATGCAGCAGGAAGTGCAGCATAACTCAGGAACAGCAGCCCTGGGCAGGAGAGAGGTCAGGTTCCTCACACTGCACCTGCACACCATGCATCAGCCACAGGGTTGAACAACAGCAGCTATAAAACTGTCCACAGCCAGCCTCAGCTCCCCCATCCCACTCTACTTCCTCTCCTCTCTCTGCTTGTCCCACTTGGCCAGTGGGACACACTGTAGCACCGGCCACATTCTGTGCTCCAGGCTGTCTGTCCCCTGCACCACAGATATGGCACTGCCACCTCCCACCTGCTCCAGGCCCTGTTTGGCCATGGGGAGGAGTCTGCAGGAGGGTGTCACAGCCAGAGAAGCTTCACAGAGAGGGGCCACAGCTGGGGAGAAGAGTAGGGGGAACACGCTCAACCAAGCCCAAGTGACAAACAAAGCAGTTGCCAACAGCAGCTGCATAACCAGCGTAGAAGCTGGTGTCTTGACACCCTGGGTGTGATCTCAGAACCCCAGTGTCTCCACTTCCCATTTGGGAACATTTTAGGGCAGATAACCTTGCCTTTCTTCCCAGCCCCCTCCTTCTTGCTCTTAGTGGGAGCTTTTGCTGCTTTTGTCAGTGACCTGGGGAACGGGTTCCCTGGGAATTCTCTAACTGGGTGGTAGGCTTAGGGAGAAGCAGAGGAGGATGGTGCTTGTCCAGAAACAGTCTCCCCTCCCACACAGGTCGCACATCTGTGGCATGTCTGTCATAGAGAAATTCACAGAGACAGATTTAAGATATTAAACATAAATAAAGGAGCACCGAGTCTTTGGCTGATCATCGTGACTAGAAATAGAAGCCAGCTACTTCAGGGGCTTTGGGTTTGCATGCTTGATGGATTCCCAGCATAAGGACAGACATTCAGATAAACCCAGCCCAAGTCAAAGTAAACAATCCTGCATGAATTTTCAAGAAGGTGGCACTGAAGTGAGTTGGAGAACATCGGTGACATTCAAGGCAATGGGCAAGAAGCAAGGACCAGCTCCCAAGCAGCTCATCCTGGGGCATTGAGGGTCCCAGCAAGGATGTGAGGGCATGTTATGAGCAGGACTACAGTAGCCCTGGCATAAAAAAGCTAATGATACAGTTTTGGGACTTCCCCCCTCTGCCCAACACCTATCCTCACAAAACCAGTAACACCATAATACCTTAGAGACCACTGCCCTACTGTCAGGTGTGTCTGATCATTTGAGCATGGGGACAGGACAAGCAGACACAGAAACCACCTTATTTCCATGGGAACAGCCACAGAAAAAAAATCCCACTCTATCTTGTAAAGTGCTGGTAAAGCAGTTTCTCAAGTTTGAAATGTCCTGGATGCAGTTATTTTTCTTATCAAAAGAAGAAGGGTTTTCTTGTCCTAGATCACAAAGCCAGACTTGCCAAGGACTCCACTGAAATACCAGTCTCAGGAGTCAGAGACCAAAGAGAAACCTTAGGGTGAACTGGGCCCCCAGGCAAGGTGCTAATCCATTTGCTTGTGTTCCTGAAGTCTTGCTTCATCACCACTCTGATGGAGGGTGCCTGGTGGGTTCTCTTTGTTATCCTTTTGCATGGGACATTTGTTCTTTTTTAAAAGGGAATGCCTGGGGCACATGCAATAAGGCAGGCACCTCTCCCTGGGAGCAGAAGAGTTGTGCTTGGAACAGAGCTGCCTCCAGAGAATGGGAAGGGCAAAAAGAGAAATAAAATCATTCCAGGGTCAGAGGGCCCATCACTCACCCAGAAACACAGAGCCAGTAGGGAGGAGGAGGGTGCAGGTAGAGCCAGCCCTGTCCTGAAGACAGAGAAGGGACATGTGGAGTATCTTGTATTCTCAAGTGTCTGTGCTGCTTGCAGATAGCAAGGCAGAAAAAGAAAACCTGGTTTGGGATACTGAGGACAACCTCAGTGGGGTGATTCTTAGGTTGCCCTACTGCTGCCTGCTCCTCTGTGGGAGCAGTGCATCTTTCCAGAGTGCTTTGTGTCTCTTTGGCATTGAGTGATCCGGTCACAGGAGAGACACCAGAGATGTGCTGTTTCCATGATAGGGAACTGCAAGATGGAAGAAGTTGAAACACCCAGTAACCATGGCAGCATCCAGACTCCTGGATGACAGAAAGAGTCTATAGAAAGAAGACTGATGAACATTTCAAGAAAATTTGATACAAAAAAAAATTGATACCTCATTTATAGCATGAGAAACAACCTTTCACTTTAACAATACCTTCCTTTCTGCCACTGTCTTACCAAGACTAAAACATACCAACCAAGGGCTCATTCACGTTTTCCTCTTACCTGCCATAGATACTTCTTCATTATGCAAATATACCCTCTTACTAGATTTGTAATTAAATATTTTAAATACAATAATATTTAAATATTTTCCAATTCTTCAAAACAATAATAAAATATTTATTACACAAATATATCTTCTTAATATCTGCTTAATATAGTGTTTTCTCTACTGCTAGAATCTCAAGAGAGCAGAAAACCTGACAATGTTGCTACAAGATGGGGTCTGAAATCCAGTACACTTAGGGATCCAAGAAAGCACTGTAACTGCTCTGAGAAAGCCATGTGGCAAGGAAGAACATTCACCATCAGACCCCAAAAGAATAAGGCAGTTTGTCCAGGAGGAAAGGTCTCACTGGCAAGGAGTGAGAGACAGAGGGAAACCAATGATCCAGATCTGTTCAGATTCAGCTGTGCCAAACAAGCAACCAACCAAACAACCAAACAACCAACCAAACAAGTCAGCCTTTGACTCATGGTGAAAGACTGCCATTTCAACTTGAGCAAATAGCCATTGGGAGTCACAGGGAGATGGAAGGTGAAGAGGAAGTGTGGCCATATGGCTAACATTCAGGAGCTCTGGATGCGGAAGATCTGGGCTCTCTCTCCTGCTCTGCCTACAGACTTCATCAACAGTCTGGGGTAAGTTACTGTCTGTCTCTTCTGTTTCTCAGCCAAAGAACAGAAAAAATTGGCCAAGGAAAATAAAGTCTTGATTGCAATGGGAAGTCATGATACATCCAGGATCAACACCCACACTGAATTCCAAAATGCCAAAAAATACTCTGAGCACAACAGATGTATACTGAAAATATCATATCTGTATTTTAAAACACAATCTTTCAGGCATACAGCCCTCTATTAGTGGAGAAGAAAACAGACGAATGTTTTTTCTTGAGGTGATTATTCTATTCCTTCACTTCCAGTGATTAACAGCAACAGAACAAAAAACCAGGAAAACTGCAAGATCCCATCCTGTTCTTCTGACAGGTGATTAGAAGACCCAAGAACCTGACATTTTTTTGCAGTTGCCCACACAGATAAAGGAACTAGATTTGGACTGCACCATTGTTATGTCTTCTGGCACCTGTGGAAGTAATGATGTGCTGTATCAGGCTGGACTGAGAAAGTTACAGATAGCAATACCACCAATGCCTCATCTACTAGATAAAAGGCAAGAAATAATGCTGGTCATGTAGACATACAAAACACATGATGTGGTGGCTGAGAATCACACTAAGCCTCTAAAAAGATGATGAAATGTGGGCTCTGGCCTAAGAAGAGAAGAAGGTGGGAGACATGAAGAATATATATTACTCATAACATAGGGATAGGGAGAACCCGGAGTTGTGACACAGCCCATGTATTCAAGCTGGAAAGTGGATGGGTCTGGCTTTTCAACCTGTATGGGCACAGGACATGGGGTGCTTCAGGGGCTGTTGTGATCCACAGAGGATTCCATGTCTTGAGCCCTGGTGAGCACACAGGGAGGAGGACACTGCTGTTTGCAGCGGTGATACAGAGGGCAACTCTGCATAGCTGCCATGTGTGGAGGCCTGGTGCAGGCAGGGATGCACCAGGACCTTCCAGGGATATCCATGGGCCTTTCTTCTAACCTGGAGAAAAGTGCTGCTTTACAAATGATGGGACTAGCCTGCCTGCCAGGATTTGTATGTACTTCAGCAGAGAAGGGAGAAATTCAAATGGGAGAACAAGTACTCTCTTATTTGATGTGCATCTTGTGGTCTTGCAGGTTTTTCCACTGAGAATGTTCCTCTGAAGTTTCCCTAGTGACTAAGCCAAAATGGATCAAAGATGCGTTTGATTCACAGCCCTAGAAAAAAACACTTCTGTGTTCTCTTCTCCACCATTATCAGTCCTCCGCGGTATCCACCCAGCACCTTCCCTCACTGACCCTTACCTGTTGCTGGCCACATCATCCCTTGGGCAAGTCCTTTTCTTCTCCCAAACCAGCCTTTGGCTCTTCCTTGCCCTCCTCTTTCACAGTCCTGCAAACCACTTCCCCAGTTGCATCCTTCAGGCAGTATTTCCTCCTCCTGTGTCAACTTTCCCCACCTCTTTGCCAGCCTGTGGGCTGCCCGTAGTGGTACTGAGAGGAAACCATCCTACGTGGAGGTGACTAAGAGTGACTAAATCCTGTGATCTCTTCCCCAGCAGGAGACAGTTCGTTTTTAATAGTGCTGCCCAGATTTATTGGTTCAGCTTCCTTCCAGATTAACTCCCTCTCCCCTCTCAATACAAGAGAGACATGGAGTTCCTGTCTCAGTGGAGGACAACAAAGATGATTAAGGGACTGGAACATCTCTCTTATGAGGAAAGGCTGAGGGAGCTGAGCCTCTTCAACCTCGAAAAGAGATGACTGAGCAGGGACCTCATCAATGTCTGTAAACATCCAAAGGGGGGTATCAGAAGGATGGAGCCAGGCTCTTCTCAGTGGTGCCAAGCAACAGGACAAGAGGCAATGGGCAGACATGGATGCACAGAAAGTTCTATCGGAATATAAGGAAGAACATCTTTGCTGTGCAAGTAACTGCACACTGGAACGGGTTGCCCAGAGAGGTTGTGGAGTCTCCCTAAATGGAGATACTCAAGAACCATCTGGATGCAATCCTGTGCAATGAACTCTAGGATGACCCTGCCTGAGCAGGGAGCTTGGACCAGATGACCCCCTGTGGTGCCTTCCACCCAGACCAATTCTGTGATTCTGTAGAGGTGTCAGACAGCCATACCCTTCATTTATGATAAGGAGGAGAATGGTTCCTACCATATGTTCCTCTAAATCGTCACTATCTCCTTCATGTCCTGGGACCTCAGGCCCAGCTCAATGCTGGACTTCTGTGTATGAGATGGGATCTGACTTCAGCACCATGAAATTCATCCTGTGACAGCTATTCTGGTAAATATCTGAGAGATTTTTAAAATTTTTATTCAAAGTTGGCAGGACCGTGGTGCCTAGCAGGGTCTGTAGAAGAAAGGAAGAAGTTTCGGTCCTATCTTGCTGTGCTGGTGGCTGACCTCTGCATGCATAAGGCACCAGAGCTGCATGACCTGGGAGATGTCTCTTCCCTTCATGCTGGCAGTCAGAGGCCTCTCAGCACCTCCCAGCCACTGCCAAGAGCAGGAGCAATGCTGATCAGGCAAACTCATGTGCAGAAGAATCCAGCACCTGCTCATCTTCCTCAATGTAGGTGTAAAGGCTGTTCAGTCCTTCTGGCAGTCAGACTCCCTGCAGCTTGGCAGCCCCTCACAGCCAGACACATAACTGTGTGCAGTGGGACTGATGTGAAAAATCTGAGGCACAGATGTTCATATGGAAAATCTTGGTTCAATCTGCAGCAGATGGGGGCTAATTCACCTCTAAGCAACATTTAGTTATTTTATGCCACACACGGCAGTTCAGGGGAATAAAACAAAAATTTTAGTCCCCTTGCTGAACCTCCACGTCTCTGTAGGATTCTGCTGCTGGAGATTATCAAATCCTGTCTCACCAAAGATGGATATGAAGTTACATCTTCCACAATACAACCCAATTCCCTGCTCCCTGGGACAAAGACAGCAGCTTTCATACACCTCTGCAACCTCGCTTTCCTGTTAGGCAGTTTGAGCTGTTATCTTAGATAATTTGTCTGTCATTTGAGTTCAGATGCTGCTGAAGAGCGGGGGTTCTCATACCACAGTATGTCCACAATGCTGAGGGGAAAGGGAACCCCTTCATCCCTTCTCTGTCAGTTTGCATCTACCACTTTCTCCCCTTGAAAACCAAACCAGCCTCCCCAGACAGCTCAAAACATCTGGGCCACGTACATCACAAATTCAGGTCAGAGATTACACAATGGGGCACAAAAACCAAAATTAAAACAGAAGATTGACCCATCCACATGATTCTCCCTCTGGTTTCTACCTCAAGTGACCCATGGCAGTGGCTAAGCCCAGCAAAGCTGAATTGCAGAAGCCTTTGAGCATAGGGATTAAGGCAGAGCCCCTGACTCCACCACCACCACATCTGTGCACAGGACATCCTGCATGCAGCACCCCAGAGCTGCCTGTGCTGCGTAAGTCCTGCAGAGTACTGCAGAACAGCTGGAGGAGGAGGCTTTTTCCTGTGGCTTGCTTGTGGCTCCCAAGGTTGTTGGTTGGGTGCAGAGCTCTGTAAGGTGCAGAGGGAATTGAACTCCCCAGTGTACATAATGAAGCTCCTGAAAAGCTATCCCTATAATTAGCTGTGTGCACGGCAAACACAGTCACTGGGGACACTGCCTTTACTCCTAAGCTTGTTTGCAGAACCAGAGCTTCATTTCTGTCCTATTTTGTTTCCCTGCAGCACTGAGCAAGGGTCACGTTGCTGTGCCCAGTTTCTGCAGCTGGCCAAGACATGAACTTCAGACACTTGTGCAGCAGCCCAGTTCCCCCACACTGTTTGGCCTGGACCACAGATGTACATGACATTGGAAACACCAACAATGCAAAGACTCCTCACTCAGAAGACCTTCCCTCTCTACCATACTGCAGAGAAAAGACTAAACCCTTCCTAGGGACAAAGAAGCTATAGCCATAAAAAGGAGCAGTTTTCCAACTGAGGGAAAGTGAGCAGGGCTCTTGGCAGGAGATACAGCCCTGCACATTTTAGGACTGGCATAAAACCAGGAGTTCAAAACCATCACACACCACTGACATGACCATTCTGGAAGGCAGGTGTGAGCGTGCTCTGCCTGGGTTCTGGGCCAGTGTGAGGTGAGCCATCTCTTATCCTCAAAGCTGTACTGTGTGACAGGGTCTGGGATGGGACCCTGTGGCTCTCCAGTACTTCAGGGGAATGATCCCTGTGCTCACAGATCCCTGTGCTTCACACAGACCAACACCAAAGTTGCTTCATTCACAGTCTTCCAGTCCAGCACTACAATCTCTGCCCACACCCAGGGCAAAAGCAGCAAGGTATTCTAACACCTTAGACCCTCGCCCTCTCTTTGGGGCTCAGCCTCCAGCTCTCAGCATCTATCCTATACTTCTGTGTCCTCTTTCAATGCACAAGAGCCACAATAGCATCCAAAAGAACTCAGGCTTATATTTTTGCATTTTGCCCTTCCACACACGCTCATTCAAGTGGTCATCTGGTACAGACAGTTCTCTTCCCTGGCCCTATGGATGGTGAGAGCATGCCTTGCTCTGGTCACTAACAGCATCTCCTGGGTAAGCTTACAGAGCAGGAGAGAGGCTGCGGTGCAGCCCCGCGGTGCTGCCAGGCCAGGCCCTCCATGCCAAGGAGTTCTGGTGAGAACCAGTCTGCATTTGTTGCTCAAGGACTACCATGCAAATCCAATCCACCAAACACAGTGGTTAGTATGTGAACCACCTTGAATAGTCTCAGGCTTCAAAGAAAAAGGCACTTCAGGGGTCTTCAGAGACGACTCACTCTGGCTGTTACATGAACACTACATCTATGGGCCAAACCTTATGGCCTTTTTGGCTCCAGCTGATGATGGTGACATCTCCACTTTTGGGACTTCATGCTAGTGGCACAAGGTCACTGTGAAATAGCTGAGAAATGGAAGATAGGATACCTGAGTAGAACAGTTTTATGGGCTGAAGGCATGTGCTTCCACTTCTACCAGCCTAAAGAAAGAAGCAGCATGTAATGCACCAAACTTACCTCTCCTTTAACATCTTCAGGGTTATTATCTTGCTTTGTCAAGAAGCAACACCACAGGTTCTCATAGGCAACACGCAAAACAGTGTTTAGGGAGCACTCAGCTGTGATGAGGGGAAAACTGAGCAGAGATGTTTTGCCTCTCTCTGCTCTCCTCCCCCTCTTTTCTGCTCTTTTGTGAACTGCCTCATTTAGGAAACAATTCTTGGCAATTCTATTGCTTTGACCATGGTGCTTCTGAGAACTCATATTACCCAGTGCCCTGCATTTGAAAGGAGAGGTCTCTCTGAAGTGAGACAGTTTTCTGGCCTTGCCAACAATCCAAGTACTTATTTTGCTCATAACACTCTGCCTTGGAAATGTGGAGCAATTTTGACTCCCTGTACCAACTGTTACAGCATAAGAGTTGCTTTAGATAAACAGAGGAGAGGGAGGATAGAGCACTAAAGAAGAGAAACCTAGCTGTGTGGGAGAGAGTTCTGGAGAAACAAATGATTCCCATGGAAGACACAAGAGCTAATACAGGGCTGGCACCTGCCTCTCTGCTGTGGCCCTTATCATGGTGTCAGGCTGTTACTTTGGATGCCTTCCAGCTCCTGACTTCTCCCTCTGCCTTGGGGAGCTGTGTTTGCCTCATGTACAAGAACAACTTGTTTCCATTCCCAGTTTTTCTCCTTGGCCTAATCTCTGGGCAAGGGCTGAGGTTTCTCAGCTTGACCCCTCTTACACTCCCTGTCCCAGGCCTAGTGTCTCAAGCTCTGAAAGACAACGCAATCACTATTTGACAGGAGCATCCATACTTCATGCCAAAGGATGCTGAGCCAAGCATGAGGCAAGCCTACTGAATGCATCTAGTACAGCAGAACAAGGATGGCTCATACCGCTTGCCTGCAAAGTCCCCATTCCCTGTACACCAGAACTGTGACCTCTCAGGGATGTCTGAGGTTAATACACAGAAATTAGCCTTTGCCTCTAATGTAGTGTGGAATATCCCATCTTGCAATGCAACTTTCTACTGCCCTTCTGCAACATCTTAGGCTCATTCATTTTTGCTGTACCATCTCAGACCTGCTATACCTAGTGCTGTTCTGATCCCAAACCCTCACAGAAAACTCTCATCCTGGTGGAAACATCTATTGATGATGGGTCCATTTCCATAGGGAATGATTCTTAGCAATCAACCTGACTAGTTAGGCATTGCAAGCCTAACTAGCAAAAGGAGATTTTTTTCAGCTTACTCTCTCACAAATACAGAGACTTTGTCCTTAAGTGAAAGGCAAGGGGAGTGGGAAATAACATATTTGCATAAAAATTCAGGCTATTTACTTTTTGCTTTATTTAGTAAAATAAATGGAAAATTTCATGTGACATCAAGCAACCAATCTGTTTGTAGTATCAGGAAAGGCAGACAGTGGACCCCGGCACGGCACCAAAAGCCACGCAAATGAGGGAAACAGATCCCTGGGAACTATTATCTTTATTTCTGATATTGCCATTTCGCTACACCACCCTTTGCTCCAACAGAGTGGCACAGAAGGACATATTGCAGGGCAATACCAGAGGTCCTGGAGTACGGAAAAAAAGAGACCTGGAGACAACAAAAGAGAAGAGATAAGAGAGAAGAGATGCCTGGAGAGGACAGGCAGCATATATGTACATAGAATGATGAAGGGAATCCATAACTGACTTGGCCCAGGAATTGCTGAGCTGTAGGGCAGAGTGAACTCTTCATACACCAGAAACAGATGACTCTGGCTACAATCATCCTGTTGGCTGAGAGGAAATCAGAGTTCCTCATTGAAGGGCTTCTCCTCAGATTTGTCTTCCTTCTAAAACACATTAGAGGCATGAAATCAGTTTTGACATTACTCGGTTCCTCAGCATAGTGATAAGGAAACAAAATAACTCAAATGCGTCTCTCTGCTGTCTGTGCCACTGCCCTGACTACCTCGTTTCCATCACACAACACAAAGCCCCTGTGCTACAGGAAGGTGAATTTTGACAGAGAGAGAACTCTTAACACCAAATGAACACAGAGATTAAATTGTTCCTCTCCCAGCAGAGACCTCTGGTAGAGTCTTGAGGCCCTATCTGTACACTCTGCTCTGTAGCCTTCCTGATAGATTTAATTCCTATTCATGCCACTGTCTCTCTGACCTGCTCTCATATGCAGCCATCCACCACCTCCATTCTGAGCATCCAAAAGCACCCTTCACTTTGTCTCCCTAGCTGTTGTTCCCAAAAGATAGATGCTTCACAGAGACCTTCATACAGTTGCAGAGATAAGTGAAGGCTTCTTGCCATAGACTAGAAGGCAGAGGTCAATGAAGAAAGATGCTCTGCAAAGACATCCACCTCTGCTCTGCCCTAAATCTAATGCTTTTCTGATATTCAGGGCAAATGTATATGAAAGAGGAAGTGACAGGGAGGAGTTCAAAGAACTGAAGTCATCTTCTTCAAGAGCCTTGTGAACAACAGCATCATCTTACAAGATCCCAGTTTCCTTCACAGGGCCCACCCTCTCCCCCCCC
>VZRZ01006827.1:2604192-2618099 GCA_013398175.1 Climacteris rufus | reverse complement strand
CCCCCCCTTACCTCTTGCATTTTTTGCAGAAAACTATTACAGAAGTCCTTTACACGCTCAATGGAGATTTCATCCAGAGTCAACACATCCTGCTGGTCATCTGGTGTGTGGAATATAGCCAGAGCTGGCAGCTGGGACTTCTTGAGTTGGAAGTATGACACTACTCGTTCATTGCTCTTCAAATTACTGTCTAACAGGATAAAGAGAATCTGTGATGGAAATAGGAAACGAAATGTGAGAAAAACAGAAGCTGAGAGAAAGAGCAGATCCCCAAATAGCGATCATATGAAGATTAACAGCAATATTTTTATAAAGAGTTTGAGAAAACCATCCATACTCTGTTAGGGCAACACTTTCTTTTGCCACTATCTAGCAGCTCCATGCAGTGCATTTGTCTGTATTTTATCAAGTCGATAATTACACCACCAAACAATGTCTTCTTTCACCTTCTTTAAATATATGTCTACTGTTGCCCATTTTTCACTGTAAAATAGCTAGTTTTCTCTGTTAGACAGTCTCAAAGACAATTTCTGTAAACATAGCTATGTTGTTGTAAAAATTATCTTTTTACATTCCTTTCCCATGGACACAGATCCCCTTTGACGGACACTTCTTGTAACCAATATAGTTAGAGACGGAAGTGTTAACTTTCTCCAATGATCTGTGATTTCTAAAAGTGTATATAAGAATTAAACGAAAGGGGTTTCCCCCTTTTTCCGCCCTTGCTCTGAACAAGAACTTTCGGACTCCAGCTCTCATTAATTCTGCGTCTCGACTGATTACCGGGATAAGCCGTAATAACAGGCATCGCGGTAATAGTCTACAGTAGGAAAGGAGACAGTCTCCAGTACTATTCTCTTAAGAGACAAGGAAACAAGATGCCTCTTGTCTGAACAGCAAATGTCAAAGAAGCTGAATCCTCTACTTGCATGTTATTTAGATAAGATGCTCACATCCATGCAAGACCCAAAGTGGCAGAGTAAAAAGGCATTTTGGTGTGTGAAGAATCAAACTCAACTACAAGATTGTGGGAGTGAAGTACAGGGCAGCAAGAGACTGCAAGGATAAGAACAGAAGAGTACCAAAACCAAAGGATGTACATAAGTGAGCTGCAGTGAACACAAATGAAGGGGCAATCATTAGGGAAACAGAAGTTGTTGGCAAGCCACCAATGTCCATACAGCCCAGCTCAGTGGGGCCTTGTTCAGACCCATGAAGAGGAGGAATAAGGAATAAGCCAGGATAAGAATGACCTACAGTTTTCTGTGCTCCCAAAGACTTTTGGAGAGCAAGATCAAACCACGGATTAGAATACTGCTGGGATGATTCAATAGTACAGTATTAACAGAATTGGTGACAAACTCTATGATTTTATTTTTAAGACCTAAGTTTCAACTTAGATCTTACAAGTGCAGTAGGAAGTGGTACAAATTTAAAATTCTGGAATCTCAAAGATTATCAATAAAATATACAGCTATTTCTAAAAATTGTTGTTAATTTAGATATTAATATTAAATACAAACATTATGTATAAAATTTATAAAAGAAAATAAATACAGCAATTAAGCAATTTAAACAGTGACCTGATTAAATAGAATCCCTCAGCAGATGAGATCCAAGTCAATGAAATAAACCCAGCTAGTGTGTGTCATTTTATCTTCTTTTTACTCTGTGCAGTTTACTGGGCCTAGTATATTCAAGGTACCTATGGATAAGGCTATGACTTCACTTACACAGGAGAAAAAGAAGAGTTTAAAAAAAGAGAAGCAATGTAATATGAAGATGATGTGCCCAGCTCCCAGGCTGTGACTCATGTTTTTCTTTCTTTTCGATGAAGAACACTCAATTTAGTTCAAAACTTGTTTTCTTCTCTAAAAATAAACTTCATAAATCTTAAATTCTTTGCTTATTAAATTTATGTTCTATAAATAAATAAATATATCTGGAAACTTCCCTAGGCAACAGCCTATGGGAAGGAGGGATAGTTAGGCTGTTGTAAGGCTTAATTTCAGTTATACAGTGAAATACAGAAACAGGAACAACACTTGCACTGGATATGTGATGTATACCACTTGTAATTTCTCTTCCAAAAGTCGACTGTGCCCCAAGAGCAACAAGCAGACAGGTTGTGGGGTACTTCTTCCAGAGTGCTTAATTCATTTTTTGGCAGGATAAAACACCAAAATTAAGTTCACAGGCTTTCAGATGGAACAGCAATACTTAAGGTTTTAGGGTTCTCCTTCCAACTAGCAAGCTGGAAACAGAGGCCAGCGTTGGAGGGAGCACGTTCAGAAGATTGATACAGGAAATGGTACTGCATTTTCACCAGTTCACTCACCACCTTTTGTGTTTCTCTGTGAGAGATTCACTAGACAACAATACTTTTTCAATCAAATGTTAAACAAGAATTTATTTAAAAAAAAAAGTATTGTTAAGGAGTGTCACTTTCTATACAAAATCTGCACCGCCTTTAAACCAGGTGAATAGCATTTTAAAATGGTAGGTACTGTGATATGGGATGAATCCTCCTTCAGCAAAAGGACACACCATGCATCCTATGCTGGATGTGCTCCAGGAGTCCTGCCAAGGCCTGTGTGGCCTCAAGGTCGTGCCTGAGGGGCAGAATGTAGGATGTGTTGGCCCAGAGGCCACAAGCACTGGGAGCCTGATCTCCACAACAGCTGAAAACCAAGAAGGTTTCTCAGTGGGCACATTTCCATTATAGATGCCATCTCATGGAACTGGCATTTTCTCAGGAGGAATTTATTTTGTTCTGAGATTCCCAGTCAGCTCCAATCATAAAGAATCAATGCAGCAACCACGGAAAATTACATCGACCATGAGGCAGGATTCACACTGCCTAACTTCTGCCATCCAGATCCTACTCTCATCTCAGCCACTCATCTACGTAACCTCTACAATCAACAGTGACAGGCACTTTATTCCACCTATTTTAGAAGAGAAGGAAGGATATGCCTGTCCTTCTCTTTCAGTGCTGAAAAGAGCCTAAAACCTTTACTCAGATGACTTACCAAAGCTACAGTTCACCAAAACAAATCCCACTTTTAATGACAACTCTCACATCACTGCTAGAAACCAGTTAGTTCCATCCCAAACAGAAAGTTCGCTTTCCATTTCATATGATCCTGGACAATAGCTGGTTGGGGTTTTTTCATCCTGAAATAATTGCCAAGAAATTGTTTCATTTTGAAGCAATCTTCTTGTCTGTGTTCAGAGACCTGCTGCTACAGGCAGTGAAGGGTATCCTGCATAAATGAAGAACTCCCGGCACAAAACCTCCCCTTCACATATGACATTATCTGTGCACTGTCACCCGCAATAAGCTCCCTTTCAGGAAATTTTGTACACTGGTGCTGTCTTGGTGTCTTGACAACTTGATTCCTAGCCCAGTGCTTTTAGAACATCGAGTTCCTTGTAGATATTAAGACATGGAATTATGTTATTGCCCAAGGAATTAAAGTTGAAAGTAGCACTGCAATGGTAGAAACCAATTTGACACTGCTTAGTTTTTTCTCTAACAAGGACAAACAGAAAGAATGATCAAGCTTCATATGCAGTGTTTGACCTTCAGAGAACTGTAGTCTTCATTCTTTTGTATAAGCAAAAAGATCAGATTATGAAGTTTGAGTCATTTCTTACATCATAGTACATCAAAGCAAAACAAAAACATCAGTCGTGAATTAAAAAAAAAAAAAAAAGCCAGCTATAAAAACAACTTTACTTCAGATATCTATTAAATGACACAGAAAATCCATATTTACAGGCTCCTCTGTTTATGGCTAAAACAGGCATCTCTAAATATTATCTCTTTTAGTTCCAGAGCCATCAATGTCTGACAAGAAAAATAAAAAGTGTATGAATGACTGTCTGCAAGAGAAAGGGCATCATCTTTTCATTTCCATAGAAGAATTCCTGAAAGACACCAGGAGTTTCTCAGAACATATTTCTAAATAGACCTACATGTAAATGAAAACGGAGTTTATAAGCATCTTTATCCAAATCATTTTGACATTGGAAACTAATTACGTCAGCTGCAGCAAAAGCTGTTTTTGTTATTCCCAACATCACCTTATTGAGACTTCTGCAAACACCCATGAGTTATACCAGCTGTAATTATCATGTTATACTCTGATACTGTGGAAAGAAAACTGAGTATGATTATGCTAGTTTGGCTCAGCAATGCAAACACTGACATTTCCTTTCCAGTGCATTTCCTTTCTTTGCCTGGACTCTTGTCAGGACTTTCTCAAATAAGCACATCTTTGATTGCAGTGGGATCACTTTTCAAGAAGGCTGGTGGATTCACTCCTGCAGCTGCAGTGCTCTGAACTCTGTTCACTGTTATCCACCCACAATTGTTTCTTAAAGTCTGCTAGAAAACTGCCATATTTCATCTTTTTTTGTCAGCTTATGCTGGCTTAGCATCATCTACTATTTGCATTTTGCTCTCCAACATTTTATAGCACTCAGATTCCACAATAAAATCTACAGAATTCTAGACTTCCTTCAGGCACTCACTGCTGCTCCAGGTGCAGTTCAGTCTGTTTTCAAATAACAGTCCTCACCACACTGCCTTGTGGACCATCCAGCTTCCTCTCAGGCAAAAGTGAAAATATCATTAACCAGAGATGAAAGGACCATAATCCAGAAACTGGAATGTGAATCTCTTCCTCATGATCCATTAACAGTTGGACTCCAACGATCCTAAGGGTCTTTTCCACCCTAAGTGACTCCATGATTCTGTGGTTTTCTTCACTCCTTGGAGTCAGTCACTCAGCAGCAGCAGCAGTCCCTCTTCATCTCTCCATTCAAACAACAAGTTTCTCTTTTGCCTCCACTGGTGATGACAATGACAAGGACTGCTCTTTCATCCAAGTGCAGCAGAGATGTGTGACAGGATCCTGTCACACAGGTGCCCCTTCTTCTGCTTGGGAACCCTTTTGAGGCTCTGTCTGTGTTTTGCACTGGCTGGTAGAAACACTGCAGCACACACCGAGTATCCCCACTCTGTTCTGGCACTGCAGTCACTGTAAGGCAGTGCTGGATGCAGTGGTACGTGCTCACAGGGAGCCTGAACACCTCTCCACTGCACAGCCATGATTCCTTGCTCAAACCACCGACAGCACTAACCCCACTACACAAACAAGCCTTTCACCACTATCTCATAGGATATGAATTATTCACTGGTAATCCTGAATAAAATTCAAATCAAGAATCTTGCATTTGTTCTCAGACAATCTGCAAGCCACAAAAAGGCAACATCTACTCAATTCTTTACTTCTTTTGAAGTAAACCTCAGTTAACTTGGTAGTCCTGACAACACATAACTTCACTTAGGAAAATTAGCCAGCAGGGATTTTCATGTCTTGTGCAGTGGCTGCTACTGATACCCAAACTAATTCATGTCTTTCTACATGACAGAGCAATGGAGACAAACCTAAGTGGGCATATCACTCTGCTTACTCCTTACTATCCAGATCTAAAAGTCAGACAGAGGGATCCTAGCACTCCCTTGCTGCTTTCTAGGAGGGC
Organism: Climacteris rufus; assembly: GCA_013398175.1. Lineage (NCBI taxonomy): Eukaryota > Metazoa > Chordata > Aves > Passeriformes > Climacteridae > Climacteris > Climacteris rufus. The sequence goes on along the minus strand of VZRZ01006827.1, from coordinate 2,612,546 downwards.
AGTCCAAAACACAATTTGCTCCTCAGAGTGCCACTCCTTTGGGAAAAACAACTTATATAGATTCTATGTCCCTTCATCGCTGTGTCCTCAATTACCACTGCAGTAAAGTGGAAATAATTAGTCAAATCCCCACATCTTTAGTGTTTATATTTCACTCTGGCAAACTTCTAGACTGATCTGGTGGGAAACTTGCCTGCACAAATAAAAAAAAATAGATTTGGCTTGCTGAGAATTCATAAATTATCTAAACTTCAGTACAACATTTTATTCAATGTTTTGTGAAGTATTTCTAGGAACACTATTGCCATTTTCTCAGATCAAGGCATGTCACACGAGAACTAGATGCAGCTGCATCAGCAAAGGATAGAGATGCTGAACAGCACTGTGTTACAAGAGTTAGCTTCTTGGGGGAGACCTGTATCAGACTCTGCTTCTCATGGAGAACATTAATAATGGTGCCACTTTAATACACATCTCACAAGAGACAAAGGGAATTTTACAGATAAATGAGTTTTCTTTTATAACTACATATTCATCAAAGAAAAGCACTTTTGAAGTGATCTTTTAACTATGATGCATAGTTTCTGCCTACTCTCTTGCCAGGGGGTAGGAAAGATGTCAAGGTCCCAAGCAGTCCTGCCATAAACAAGACTTTTTAGAGTGCATGGTTCTGAGGTGGCCCTTGAATTTGAAGGTGAGGATATACTTGATTTCTAATTTGTCCCTTCAGTACCACAAACAGATGCATGCAGATGTTCGTTATCAAATCCCAACTCTCTCCAGCTCCACACTTCTCAGAGGAAGATCTCTTCCTGCCTCTCAGATCACCCTTTTGCTACTGCTGCGATATTCTGCTGCCTCCCATCTACTGTTCTCCCTTGCCCCAAATGCCTTCCTGTTGCTCCCAATCCTCCTTAGCTTGCCAGTTCATTCCTCTGTTCCTTGGACACAAATTCCACTGTAATCCAGCTGCTGGCAGAGGATCAGCCATAGGATGATTTACTATTTGGGGAGCTCTGTTCACAGAGAGATGGGAATCAGGCAAAATTTCTCTGAAACACCCCATCTATCTCACCACCTTACTGTGGAAAATCTAAGAAATCAATTTGCAACTCCTTTAAAATAGCCATTTCCCCAAGATTCACCCAGAAGTCTAAGGGTTAAGAAGCACTGACATTATTTGCTATCTGGTCACTTATATAAGGCTCCTTGGCATCCTGCAGGCTGTATATACAAATTCACCTCTCACATCAGTGGAATGCAACTGTTGTCAGACTGAAGTGCAGCAGCTGTGTGTCATCTTCCAGTAAAAGGGAACAAAACTGGACCAAAAGCAAAATACCCCACAGTGTTTCACCAAGAGAGAAGAGGAGTAGGATACAGAGGATATTTTCTCCACGAGGAGGCAAACTGGCAAAAGGTGAACAGAACCAACCCGTCCACTTGATTATCCACATAATCCTCTTTTCCTTCTACTTGACCTTTGCTCTCATAATTCACAGAGGAGACTATGCCCTCCCCATTCATGGCAGAAATCATTGTTCTTTTTTCCTCCCTAAAAGCCCCTCTTTCTCTCTGTTTGGACTCACCTTCCCCTTGAAGAGCTCTGCTGCTGCCCGAAACTTGCGCATTCGCTCAGGGTGCTTTGGGGACATCTTGTCTGTGATGAGGAGGAGGTTAAACTGGAGTGAACTCTGCATCACACCTATTGCTGTCTGCCCAGCACAGAGAGAGAAACACACATAGGCAAGGAGATTGAGAACATTCAATCTGCATTGGATGCAGTGTCAGAGGAACATCAGTCTGCGTGGCTCAGCTGAGGTTTCTTTGCAAATCAGCATCACAAGTAGGATAGGTTTCTTTAAAGCAGGAGGCATCCAATCTGGGTTCTTTGCAGAAGCACTTAACCTCCTGGCTTTGCTTATTTCCAGACGAGAATCTAAAGAGCACAAAGGTTCATCCCTGGCCTCAAGATAGCTAGTGACTAAGCAAGGGGACTAGGAGTAGAATAGAATACAGCAAGCTGAAAACTAGAGCAAGGATGCAAAGAGCCAAGGCCAGCAAACACTGAATATAAGGGTGCCCTAAATTGCTGAGGTCCAACATCTGTGTGAAATGTGAGCAAGAAAGTGGGAAAGATTTGTGGTGTCAAGGTCACTGTTTGTCCATATTTTCTTCCTTTAGTGTTTCTTTAGTGTTACACTGTGCACAGGATGGGACTGAGCTCAGAGCTTCAGCAACTCAGTGGCCTGGGCACTCCTGGGTGCTGAGGGTGAAAATTGCCCCTGCAGTCCCACACTGAGAGAAGACCCAGGGCATGGGTTAAGTGGGCACTACACACTGGCCCTTTGTGAGGAGACAGGACTGGCACTGCCCAAGGAGCCACCACACCATCTCCGTGAACCGCTCACTCATCATCTCACTTCTCCTTCCACCCACTTCCTGCAGGCCTGCAGCCTCTCCCTCAAATTAAACAGTAGTGGGGCCAGACCTGCTACCTCCCCTGTGCCACCAAAACCACAGAGGCACAGACTGTGCAGCTCCCTGCCAATGGGAGTAGAAAGTTTTCACATGCTCCAGGAGTTAGAAGGAAGGGGTCAGGGAGTGCATGCTGGCAATGGCCCTGTACTGCAGAGCATCTAGTTTTTGGCAGATGGGACTCTGCTGTCAGCATAATGTTTATCAGACATTTTGTATCCCTTCACTTTTCTGATGGTGTGCAGCTGAGGCAGGGAGAGTAGAGGGGATGCAAACTAGAGCTGCAGAACATTAGAGGACCTCATGGGAGAGGCTGAAGGAGAGAGTGAAGCCAACTGGCACCAAGCCCCATGACAAGGCTGGGGTGAGAGCAGACAGGGCTTAACAGCAGTTCCTCCAGCAGCTCCACACAAAGGTGTGCAGGTCCACACAACCTTGTGCAAGAGCAACCAGCAGGGCTCATCAACATGGCCAGATCACATCTGACTGTCCTGAAAAGCCCCCAGGGTAAACATTGCCTAAAAATGCCTGAAGTATGTGGGAGAAACAGTAAGGGCCCCAGGATGGGGAGAGAAACTCTTGGCAGCACTCGGTGCGATCCATGTGACCCCATTCTCTGCTGACCTGCGGCATTCTTGGATGCAAACAGCATATGCACTGGGAATAAATATTTATGAAAAACCAAGCTACCTTAGGGAAGCTGGAAGGGCTTTGGGCCAGAGACTGCACGAGGCACTGTTAATTGCAGCACCTTGATAGTGCTCTAGAGGCTCTGGAAAAAAAGCTGAAACAACATCTGTACTGCCAGTGAGGGTGGAGAGGACCAGCTGAACAGCTGAGGAACCCTCAGTCAGGGAAACAGCCTGGCTGCCAAACGGGACACCATGCAGTGAGAACCCAAAGCATCAGCAGAAATGCATGAAGAAAGAGCCATAATCCAATGAATTGCAAAAGGATCCAATGGGGGCTCCAAGGGTTCAGAAGGTCTGGGAGATTGTAAAGATAACAAGAACATCCCTGCTGACATAACTTGGGTGTTCTCAAAGAGCTGTTAGGCCAGTGGGGAAGGATATAGCAGTCCCCAGAAATATTCTGTAATTTTAAAATATATTTTTCCCTTATAAAGATGAAAAACCAAAAACAAATCCCCTTTTTTTTTTTTCCATTAAAGAAGAAAACAAACTCCTACAGTATTTCATTGTGGGGGAAAAAATTTTACATTTCAAAACAAAATATTCTCTACTGGTGGGCTGCAACTGAATTGGAGAATGTGTCAGTCCTCTTAGATGATCCTTGGATTCAGCTTGAAAAGGTGAACCTCTGAAACAGGTTGGGCCATTCTTACTTGACATAAACTGAGCCTGGTCAGCACTGCTATATCCATCCAGAAGGCCATAAAATACCCCATCAGCAACGATAACGTCTCAGCCTTGCAGCCATTGGGGCTTCTAAGACCTATTGACTCCACAGCGATGAGCCCAGGGAACAGCTGAGATTTCAGAGGAACTGAAATCCTTGATCACCTTCTACAGCACTGGGACCCTGCTGCTGCCAGTCAGATGGGTGAGCCAATGCAGATGGCCAATATGGAAGCATTCTAAGCCTGATTTTGTGTGTGTGTGTTTTGTTTGTTTGTTTGTTTGCTAGCTTGTTTGTTTTGATGGTTGCTGTTGTTGTTGTTGAACTGATTAATTCTGGAGTAAGGGAGAGAAGGGATGGGAAAAATTTTGCTTGGGAAGTTCCCAGCCCACTCCTGAACATGTGTTCAAGCATCTGTGCTTACTTCAAGCCCCGTGTGCTGAGTGATGCAGAAAAGCCTGCCTTCTGGGAGCAGGTCATTTGAGCTTCCATGTTTCTCAAGGCTTCTCAGCCAAAGAGAGGGCATTCTGTCTGAGCTGGCTCTGCAGGCGTGGCATAACATGGCAAATGTCCATGGGAGAAAGCAACACTGCGTGCAGGAATTGAAAGAAATGGAGCTCTCTCCCCATCCATACCCCAAATTTACAGGAAAGCTAAAGGAACCACAATGACTCCCTTCCTCTCCCACCATACTCACACCCCAGCAAATCTGCTTCCAGTCCACTTATGGAGCAGCAGTGAATTGCTGCGTGGCTTCCTCAACCCCATCCACACCGTTACCACAACCCTCACACACGTCTGGGTATGCAAACTTGGGCCAGAGGACACCCATGAGGAGAAGGCCAAGTGCAAGGATGAGGACTGCAGGGAGCTGGTAATTACCACAGGGTTGTACTCTGTCACCAGGCGGAGCTCATTCATCCGAACGAAATGAGTCAGCTTTTTGGCATCAACATCTTTGTTCATATCCAGATCCCTCCGGTCATTGTCTACCTGAAGACATGCAAAGACACCTCCAGTCACAGCTGTCCTCTCCTCTCAGCACCTCCTCCATACCACTGATGGCACTCACCCACAGAGATGCCCACCCCAGGACACCACCATCCTCTCTCCCCCATGATATAATCCCCACCTCTCCACCACCACTCCTGGAGGCCTAGAACCTACAGAGGCCGGCCTGCACTTGGAGATAAGGATCCCCCAGCCTTCGCAAGTGTCCCAAGGACAAGGCAAACTCATGGTATAATAGAAATCACTTAGGACTCCAGACATCCCTACACTATCGGCTCTTGATGCACTGGAGACAAGGAGGATTAGCTGACAGACTATTCTAGGCATTGTGGAGAAAGGTCATTAAATAGTCTAACTCCTCACATCAATATTGGCTTTATATCCCTTTCAAAAATCTTCATCTGCTTATTCTGTTTCTTCTACAAGTAATAAACATTGGCATCGACCTGTATGGAATTCCTGGAAACATTGTGCAAGCAGGAAATCTCTCCAATAAAAAGAGGATTTTTCTTCCAGTACAGCAGGAAAAAAAAAAAAAAGAGCCCAGCATATTTCAGCTTTAGAGAAAAATCCATCCTGCCACACATCTCCCCACACTTCCCCACACATCCCCCCCCCCCAAAATGATGTGATTTTATTGAGGTTTTCATGACCTGGTAAACAGAGAAAAAGCAGGCAATCATTGAATGATAGCTAAACCATCAGAGTTTAAGGTCAGAGTTTCTGTTCAGTATGACTCCAGGATGTGACTGAGTTAAGCCATGGGGACAGTGGGCTCTGACATGAAGTAGGATCAAAGTTTGGGATTTGAAGACCTTGATACATATGTTGAATGAGGTTCTTGGGGTTGAGACACATGCACACCCCAAATTTTATTCTCTGCATCTGTGCAACCTCTGAAAGTGCTTGTGTTAGTTTTTCCAGTGGTGTGCAGACATCTAAAGTCATTTTTGCTGTTCTGTGGTCATTGGCAAGGTCTTTGATGCCAATCACCCACCCTGTCTGACAACACAAGCTGGTGCTTCTCAGACTGTGTGGCCTGGTTCCTCTCACAGATTTTCCTCCTGAACAACATGAAAGGGCAGCTGTGCTCAGGCAAATAAAATCAGAACAGTGCAACACCTGGGCGGGTGAGATCAGACAGGCCTTGGGAACCAATCTAAAACACCTTGGACTCTACGGAAAGTCTCCTCTTGACTTTCTTGGGCTTCTGAAAACATCTGATTTCCATTTGGGGATAATAACATCTTGAATCTGCACTCAACATTTATGTTTTTAAGAAAATAAGCCTGGAAAATAGCCTGCATTTAATAGTTGACGCTCTAGTCAAAATGTCTTTATCACTCCATATAATTAGGTTGTTAGCATCTGTTAATTATGTTCTTTTTAGGTCTATCAGGATTCCTTACTAGAATAAATCAGTTTCTTTCCACTATATACAAAGAAGCCTCACCAGCTGACACGGTCCCTCCTACTACTGTAATTATGGTTTAAACTTCTAAGCATTGTTAAGTGTTTCATACTCTGTAAAGGCAAAGAAAGAAATAATTTATGCCTCTGATTCACTTCTATCCTGGTGACGCATCTTTGTATTTTTCAAATCAGTATTTGATTCCAAGTTCCTGTATCCGTCCTTTTAAAATTCCTTTTTATCTCTGACCCCTTACTCCTACACATTGTTCAGCACAGGATAAAAGGAAAAATAATGTGTCTGTTAATTTAAGAAAAACTGACAGTCAGACAAGTGAATTGTCAACCACATTTCAACCTAACTAGTGCATTATTTTCTTGGCCGGTTTTTTTCCTATTAAACAAGAGTTCAGTTTCAAAAACTGGAGTCCGAACAAAGAATATTAAATATAATACAAATTCCAACAATCTAACCCCTTTCTTTAATCAAATACCCTCCCAATGCAGTTATCCTCACTATCTGACACAGTGCAAAAACAAAGGATCTTTTCAATATTTTTGGAAGAAAACCACAATGACTAAGAAACAAAATTGAAATGGGTGTTGCTTGAAATTGCAACATCTGGACATAGCAAATAAAAGGTTAAAAAAAAAAAAAGGACCTGCCTACCTATTGCTCATTCTTAGATCATTATTTTTGAATTATTTGGATAATGTTGGTGGTAAACATGGTGCAGGAAATGATGAGAAAGAAAAGAGAACAAACTGACTTTGTCCAATCTTTGTACACCCCGGATCTAGAATTTGCCCAAGCTGCCATATTTAGTTTCCCCAGAATGTGCAGTGTGTACCCCCACCACAAACACCTTGAGCTCTGGTGACACAACACGTCACTGGCTTTTAGGACATCTTGTGCTACCTCGAGCCCCTTTCCTCTTCAGACACACCTACCTCTGGAGTTTCCAACTGCCATGCTTGTGTGAGAAGGGGCAACACAAGGAAATTGATGTAACTAGTAGAATACTTGTTCTTAGCTTTTCTTGTAGAATACTTGTTCTTAGCTTTTCTTGGTACTCTTGCAGCAAGTACCGGCCCTTCCCAGTATCATCTCCTTAAATTTCAGCATAGCTACAGTGAGGCACCAGCACTTAGAGCTGGAGTCAACAGAGATTTGATCTGGCACAGCATCCATTCTTAAGAAACTCCAAAGCAAGGTTTCTAATGCCCAAAGCATATCTAGGGAATGAGTCTGCAAACCACAGTGTAGGGTGGCAGATCATCTTTTAACTGCAGGGAGCCAGTCTGGATCTGTTTTCTGTCGTGATGGAAAAGCTTTGTACCCTGGGAGACAGTTTTGCTTGCCTGAAGTGACACTTGCCAAGTTTTGATATCAAGCCTGCTGTGTTGATCCATTGTAGCATGGACTCTAGATCCTTTTCATGTGTCTCAGGACCCTTTCCAAAACCACGGAAACCCCATCCAAGTTAATGCCGAGCTCTAGGCAGGTCAGGCAGAAACACAGGCATTGGTCTTTGCAGAGCACTGCGTGCTGAACCAGATCCATTTAAGTGCAAACGCTTAAATAGAAAAATTTTATCAGGTGTAATAAATGCTCCATGTCTCAATGACAGGCACTCCGCAACCGAAAAGCAAAAGCCCTCCTTGGGGCGGGAGCTACACAGATGTGCTCCGAGGGGGCAGGAAGCCTGACTGCCAGTGACAAGCCTATTTTCGGCGGTCTCTGAGGAGGGATGCAGTTTAGGCTTTTTACCGCTGTAAGCACTTTTCCCAGAGCCTCTCCCACCCGCAGCAGCGGAGGATGCCGGATTTTCCCTGGCAGTGAATTCCCGGGGGAGCTGCTCGTGACGCCCCGCACGCGGCGCCGCGGGCCCACGCACCCTGCGGAACAGCGCGGCGGTGTTGGCCGAGACGCCGTAGTGAGCCAGGACGGCGGCGCTGCTGCTGAGGCCGAAGGGCACCTCCGGGATCTCTCCGGCCGCCAGGCGAAACTGGGCCGCTTCGGGGCCCTGCGGGTCCTGCGGAGGCACAAGAGGTGAGCGGCCGGGCGCCGAGCAAGGCCCCGCCGGCGGCCCGAG
>VZRZ01006827.1:2590979-2603363 GCA_013398175.1 Climacteris rufus | reverse complement strand
CACACACACACAGACACACACCCACACAGACACACCCACACAGACACAAACACCCCCACACACTGCCGCTACCAGCACCCCTCCAGGTCTGAGGCAGAGTCCACACTTGGGTACAGCAGGATGGGCACTCCATGCACGAAGGGAGCGCGCCAGGATGGTGCTGTGTGAGGCCTTGGGCACTCACAAGGAAGGGTACAAAGCCAGAACATCGGTGGAGCACGTTTAAATACATATATATACACACACACACACACACACATATATGTGTTGGCATGTATGTATATATGTGTGTATATAAAATAAATATATAAACACCACAATTTTTAAGCTAACCTTCCTTGATTCCAGAGTCAAGGGGTTACAGTTTGGAACACTGCATTACCAGTACCCTGGCTCCTTTTAAAAGGATAACTTAGATATATCCTGTAAAAAGTAGGTAATTCAGGTATATCAAAGGATAAAAGAATGCAATTTCTCAGCAATTTAGGGTCCATTCTCTTTCTTGCAGAGAGAGCATTAATTATTACTAGCCTTTTTCTATATTAAAGCCTTCCTTGTTATTTCATTCCCAACTTTTCAGTGATGTATTTTTGATACTCCTATTTATTGGATATAAATTCTCAAGACATGGTCTCTGCTTGGAAATTGGTTTGTTTTTCTTTTTAGTTTGAACTGTCAGCTCAGCTGTTTGTGAGCCCAGAGAGAATGGAAAACAAAATTCTTTGTTCATTCCAAAGAAAAACATCTCCCATGACCTGTTTTGGAAATGCCAGTGCATGAACATTGCTCTGTGAGAGCGCTAACGCCTATGGTGGGAGTAATCTCACTGAGTTTTGGAGCATTCCTGGGAAACCTGGGGTTTAATCAGGCCAAGCATGGCCCTTTCTCACAGACACTGGGGTTTCTGGAGCACTGTGCTGGGTTTCCATCACGGCATGCTGTTCCCAGTCAGGGAGGCTGTGCTCATTACACGGGAAGCTTGCCGAGCCACGTACTGCAGTGAACTGAAAAGCTGCAGCAGAGAAATAATTCATGGTGAACAGAGAACATGGACATTATTTGGATGAATATACCTTCAGGCAGAGGGCCAAGCCTTCACGGTGCACATTCGTCTTTATCTACTGTTCAAATGCAGCCCTGTCATAGTCCAGGCACTGAATGCCCGACATGTTGCTGGCTGCTGCCTCCTGCCTCTGGCAGCTGGCGCCGCACGGCAGCAGCCTCCCGTCTGGCTCTGAAGGGTGAAACCCTGCAGCGGGGGGTCACTGTGGCACAAGACAAAAGGAGCCGTGTCCGTGCCGTAGCTCAGGAGGAGGCTCTGGGTACAGCCCTGCCACAAGTCCAGCCAGTTACCCTCGGGCAAGGAGGCGTCTCAGCGCTTTCATTCTGCGTGTGCAGATTGCCTGGCTGGTTTGCACAGCTTTAGCGCTGCAAGAGCAACCCCCAAGGAGCTCCAGCTGCCTGCAGGCACCGAAGTCGAGGCGGCTGGTGCTCTGTGATCAGTGCTTACAGGGCCCCTGGGGCACAAACCTCCTCCTGCGCTGACTTGTTGCTGCCCGCACTGCGCAGGCAGCAGCGCCATCGATCGTCACTCTGTAGTGGGCTGGAGATGCCACTGCCCTATACCAAGAGCATGATGTCCTCCCTAGACTGCCCTCCAGGCACAGGCAGAAGAAAGAAGGTGCTTGCAGTTTTTGAAAGGCTGAAGCCTCCTCTGACATGAAGCAGTGTGTGGGCAGCAGAAGAGTAGAACAGAGCTCAAAGAAAACATGAAAAAAGGTGCAATTTGGGGACCTTAAAAGCAGTAAGAATCCTGTCAAAGAGGCCTCTGTTTTACAGTGCTGTAACTCGATAAATATTTTCCTTTTATTTTCTGAGGAAAAATACTGATGCATTTTGGGGGCAAGGGACTTGTACCCATTACTCATCTTTGAATTCAATGGAATTTAGACAAAAAGAGACAGAGAGCTCAAGAATATCTTCTCAGGGGAACAAAGCAGCAAGACAGAGACCATGCCTGTACCCTTCCCAGGAGGAGGCTGCAGCCTGAGTCCAAACCCTCTTAGATTTCAGAGGACCTGCACTAGCACTTCTCCCTGAGACTCGGCTTCCTCAGCTCCATCACACAGGCAGTGCCTTTCTCTGTCTTTGCTGACTACAGCAATCAACTGACATTCCCACTCACCCCTCACCAGCACTGTTTCTCTACCACTCACATTTCTGTTTTGCTTCCCCTGCAGCATTTCCCTTTCTCCTGCTCCAGGGCTTCTACAACCTCCTTCACCTTCCTCCCTTGCTCCATCTCCTTTTCCACACACAGACCAAATTCCCTGTATTCTCTCTGTGACCCATCACCTAATCCCTCCAGAGGTGGGTGCCTCCAGGTGCTGCCAGAGCCCCAGCACCTTTTGGGATAACAGCTGCCTTTGGCAGGTGTTTACCCCACATCCAGCCTCACATTCTCATCAGAGTGGGGTAGGGCTTACAACTGCTGGAGAGGAGGTGCTGTGAACACACCTGGAAGAATCCAATGACTGCCACTTCTGCACCGCTAACGAAGGCTTCGGCATCCGCGATGTTGTTTAACAGGACAGGTTTCTCTGCGGTGCTGACTGTGCCTGGAGAGGAAAGGCCAGGGTTGGGCAGTGTACACAAAGAGCAGCTCAAAGAAGATCCCCCCCAACACACACACAAGCATCCCAACCTCACAAGTTCACCCACACACCTCTCCTGCAAGCTCAACACAATGTTTGTGCAGCATACCTTGGATAGGAGGACTCCCTGCAGCAGACCCAGCCTTTCCCTGAGGCAGGAAGAAAGCTCACTTACTGTGGGATGCAGAGTCACCATCTCCAGCACACCTCACTGTGGAGCATCTGGTAAGCAGGATAACAAGGAGGCACAGGAAGATGGATGTGGCCATGGTACCAGCTTGCCTTGTCCTCACCATGCCACCCTGCTTCAGTCCTCTCCTCAGCAAGAGACACGTCAGCTGCTGTGGGGACCCACAACCACTGCTGGGGTGGTGGGAAGGGAGCAGCTGGCCCAGGGCAAAGCCTTCAGCTCCTGAGATAACTGCCTGGCTGGAAAAGCCCCTCCCTGCTGTGCAGGAACCAGCCTTGGAGAGCTGCACCAACACTGCAGTTGGTGCATTCTCACCCACAGTACTGGACATCTCAGCTGCCCTCCACCTTTGTGACCAGGCACCCCAGCTAGGTTAAGAACATCCCTCGCCAAGTGCTGGATCCCAGAGGCTGATGTTCCTTTGTGTTTGGCCAGCAGGTTAGCCAGGGGACATCCAGCTCTTGCATTAGCTCTGGGGAACAGCTGCTACGGTAAGTGTTAAACATGAGAAGGGTATGTTAAAGCTCCCTGGCTCATTCAGTTGCCATCTGGGATGAGAGGTGGGGGCTGTTTACCCCTGGAGTCTACCCCCATCACAGCCCAGACTTTGGGCTTCAAAGGATTCGTGAAATCCCTGAAGGAAACAGTTCTGAAATAATTTGCTTATAGAGCAAGGCTGATGTTTTGAAGGAGGAGGGCTATTTCCCTGCTGAAATATGCTCTTAAGCCTTCCTATAATGCATTATTTGCATACACATCACTGAAAAACATGCTCTAGAAAAGAATGTGACATTCATGCAGAAAAGAAGAAAGAAACTGGTTTTATTCTTGGACTGTTACGGCATCTAGCTGCATTCCCCCTGACTGGCTTTGCCTGCACAAGGATGGATTTTAACAGGGTAGGGCACCAGATACAGACCAGGAGACCATCACGGGAGGTAAGTAACCATTTACAATGAGTCAGAGCACATGGCAAAGTGTAACTCAAGATAGGGATTTTCCAGGGACCAGTCCGCCCTGCCAGGTGATCTTGTTTCCTCGAAAAGGCACTTCCGGGACCGGAGTTGGTACAGGAGAGGTGGGGACAACAGGAGGAAGTACTGGGAGAGAGGGAGGGAGATGCTTCCCAATGGAACCCATTGTGTGTCATGATGGGGTGGTGGTGAGAACGGCTGGGTTATTTTCAGTGTATCAGAAGAAGCAGCAAAAGCCGCCTGCAGGGCGCCTGTGCATCAACCAAGGCTGGCACAGAGCCCCAGCATCCATGGGAAGGGCTGCCAGGGCTGTGGCCAGCTATGCCAGCAGGAAGGAGCAGTGGTGGGCAAGGCCCACCTGGAGACTGGTGCAGGAGGCAAGGGCATGGGAAGGGGGAAGGCAAACTGGGTGAACTCATTCTGTCCATTCCTTCTTGATGGACAGGTTCCACTCCCAGGTGAGATGGTCATGCTTGTCATCATCCGTGAAGAAAGATTTGTTGTGATAGGTGCCTCGAGCCAGCATGCCCTTAGGAGCCTCTTCAATAGGTGTCAGGAACTCATACTCCTCTGGCCGTGGCCCATAGCTGCCAACCATGAACGTGGCTTTGTCCACTACGAGAAAACAATCCACAGGGGATAAGACCCTCAGACGGGGAATGATAAGGGAGAGAAGAAGCCACGAGCAAAAGTGCAGAGAGGAGATGGGAGAGAAAGGGACAGTCTATGTCAGTAAAGGGGAGCAGAATCAGTGGAAAAAGTGGGTTAGTGAAGCATAAGGACAGCTGGAAGGATAAAATGGCTGGATGGGCAGATGAACAGGCAACTCAGACTGTACACTCTCACATGTATGTGCTGCTAGAAGGATGTGAGTATACCCAGTGTATGGCTCACAATCTACCTTGATTTCCTACTTCTCTTTCCTGGTGAGGAGACACCAGTTATATGTGCTGAACAGGATGCTGAAGCCTCAGAGGTGGTTGCATGCGAAAATGCATGTGGGATGTGTATGTGCAAAACAGGGCTTTCCTCTGCCTTGTCCAAGCAAAGGAGCACCAGAGCAGCAGCAGAGGAGAACCCATGGGCAAATACAGGGCCCTGCACACAACAGGAAGCTTCATAGAGCAGGTCCAAATTTTACCAAGTGCTTCTGAAGAGCTTTCAGAGGGTGGGAAGCTCCACACAGGCTTAGCCACTGTGGAGAGGGTGGAGGGGAGGCAAAGAGCTCTGTATGGAGAGGAAATCTGTGGCAAGCACTGTCTGAGCAGAGTCTCTGTGGACTTTGCTGCTGCAGACAGTGGTGTAGCCTGCAGATACCAGAGCTGGCTCATACTGAGTCAGCACAGGAACAAGAAACAGTTGTCCTGGGTGAGGCAGAGTGCAGGCTTGTGCATGCTGGTGAGAAGTCACTTCCTGCATGCCTAGTGTACAGTGGGACTTGGGACCAAGGGGGCCTCTGTCCCAGTCCAGAGCTGCAGAAACACTTCTTTGAGAAGAGGGAACACACAGGTAGGAGCAGTGGTGTGCAGGGCATGCAGGGCTCTTACTCACCCTTCACCCCTGTCCGGTAGGTGTGCTGCACGTACTTCAGTCCCGACACAATGTCCCTGTTTACCTGCAAGAAGTAACCAGAAGTAAGTGTCAAGAGAAGACTCTTGGTGCTGTATCTGCTGATTTTCGCTCTCCTTAGGGACATACCCATCTTGGCTCCCTACACCAGGGAGGCTCAGCACAGGACACATTGGAGAGGTTCCTAAAACAACTTCTCCATAGGTACCTGGAAGCCTACAGCATCCTCTGTGCATCTCCTGCACTTCCCCATCCTTTGCCCAATTTTGAAGCTGACTGGAGCACATCAGTCAGGTTCTCAAGACAGGCTGATGAGGACAAAGAAAAGTGAAGCAGGGAGTCCCCAGTTAATAATTTTCATATTGAAAACCATGCATGGGTAACTAGAGTTATCCCTTCTGTCCAAATGAGTGAGCAAGAGTAGCTGAACACTTCCAGCTACCCTCTAAGCTCCATGGGGACCTGGCAAGTTTCTTCTCAAAAGACAGAGCGACACAGTTTTGTTCATAATCTTTTCTCAAATCTCCCGTGGATAGCTTGCATGTATCCATTGCTGCTCCCCTCCACCATACACCGTGTTCCTGCAGTGTACCCTACTCAATCTGAAAACAAGATGGACAGATCCTTGCACATCCTAGGGTAGAATTCACATGGTACCAGCCCAAACCGGTCATGGGACTGAGGGAGGGAGTTAGAATAACCTGCCTGGCTTCGGATATCTCCTGTCAACCAGGCTCAGATACAGAGGGAAATAATTCAAGCGACAAAAGAGAGCTGGGGGTGTCTTGGGGGACAGCACTGGGGGACATTCATGTCTGAGAGAGCAAGCCTCAGAGAAGAAGGAAAATCTGCCCTACAGAACCCGCAATATTAACACCTTCCCTCATCTGTCTCAGGAGAATTGTCTTCCCTCCCTTTTTGCCTTCTCTTCAAAGACCAGCTTTGAAGCAAGCATTTGTGCAGATGATCAGTTCAGTGCTGGATGCCACACTGCAGCGTGGCCAAGTTTCATTTTCAGCTGTAAACAGAAGAAATGGCTGACACAGTGGTTAATGCGAGTGAGGGAGAAATGAGCCCATTTGGGTATATCACAACTGGGAAGAATTCAGGTATCGTTAGCCAAATGCTACAATATTATACCTTTTTTTATGTGTACATGAAGCCTGGTAATATTGACTGAACCAGTACTTCATGAATAGCCATTCCCTCTTCTCCTCCCAGTTCACTTCCACTTAGTGTGAAATAAAGATTCTCTAGTGGCTAAAAAGCAAAACCAAACTCAGCCAAAACTACCCATCTAGCTTTTAAACCACCTGTTGTTTACCACTGTCAGCAGACAGAAATCCTCCAAGGGGCGAGCAAGCAGAAGCAATTTTCTGGAAATACATGGTCCCTTGTTGGGTAGAACACCTGAAGCTAGGGGAACTTTACAAGTGCCCAGCTTTTGGACAGACATGCTGCCTGGCTCTAGTTATCTGACAGATTGCCACTGAGTGGCCTCAGCAACTGATGAGAAGCATCTGGAAGGAAAACAACTCACTCTGAAGTGGATCTTAACTCTGTATTCCACCCCTTCCTTTAATACGAAGGTCTCTTTCTTGAGTGCTTCGAGGTCACCTGCAAGGAAAGGATCAAGCCATTAGCTAGAGCTGTCACAGCAAGAAGAGACCATGTACAGGGGGAAGATGGGGCTGGGATTGCTGTCAGAAGTGAGCACCCCTTTGAAGGATGACAACACCTGCAAAATGACTACACAGAGGTCTGTGTGAGATTGCACCGTGAGACCAAACACACAGAAATGCCTGGGTGTACATATGTGTCTGTGCCCACAGAATACAATGCCTAAACACACATGGGCCTGGGCACATACACATAAAGATGTTTATGCACAGAGTTTTTGTTGAGCTTGTGCAGGAGTGTGTGCATGCTCCATTCATGCCCAGCCCTGGTTTGGGTGAGAGGAGCGTGTTTTACAGCTCCTGCCCATCTTGGGAGGCTGCCCAGGCCCTGCAGGGCTCTGCATGGTTGAACAGGAAGCTTCTCTGCCTCTCCAGGCCCAGCTTCCTCTCTCTGCAGAAAAGGCCATATAAGGTTCTTTCCCCACGCCCCTGGGAGCAGGAAATGCAGTATTGCTTGATTCTGAAGTTTCAATACAGCCTGTTACCCAAACGCATACACATCCCTTGTGCTTGTGAGGTCTCATTGAAAGGAAGTAGGAAGAAACGGCAGGAGAAATACAGGAGCTCCTAGAGAAGTCTACATGAGGAAAAAGACCCTCGACATTTTTCTCTGTTACAGCTCCTTCTTTTTTATTCTTATGCGTATACCTTAAAATAAGAAACATGGCTGAGACGTTCCAGAGTTCTTCTAAAACCCACTGTAGCATCCCAAGGACAAACTCCATTTTAACTTGAAGCACGCCAGGGCCTTTTCTTGCTCCCCTTTGTGACCAAGGACAGAGCCTGTGCCTACCTGTAAGGTCCATAGTGATCGGTCCTGGAGCAGAATCACACACCAGAGTGAGTCGGGTGACCACCACATTCGGAGCTGTTGGGTCTGCAGGTAGGAAAGTCAGGGGGAAGCTGTCAGCTCACAAAATTAAATGCAGTTGGAAGGGAATGACACTGAAGAAACAGGAATGCCTTCTGACACAGAAACTTCATTTCATGAAACATGCGGTAACACCAGGCTTCCTTAGCACAATAGGACCACACGTCTACCCCAGACCTTCAACATGGATCCCTCTGGCCTCTATCCCAACACCGAGAGGAGGTCTTTCCACTACAGAAGACTTCCTTCTTAAGATCATTCTAAGCAACAAGACCCTCTTTCAGCATAGGCTTATCCCCTCATGTTTCTAACCCCTCAAGAGTCCTCCAAAACCCATGCACCTCCCACCACAAGTCCTTTCCCAATGCCAGCACTCCCTGGTAATCTTCCTAATTCCTAACACTCAGAACATCTTCTGTGCTTCCTTTACATGCATCTCTCCACCTGCTCATCCCCAGTCCTCCAGCAGAAGCAGTGCACGTCCCTGGTCAAACAAGATCCCTCTTCTCTGAGGCAACCATGCTTCCTCCCCCCAGCACAGTGTTGCAATACATCTCCCCAGTCCCTCCCTGCCAGTGTGCCCCAGCCTTACCTACTACCACAGGTCCATCTCCCAGCAGGGACTTCTTGTATTTAGCGAGGCTTTCATCATCCTTGTCCAACTCTTGAAGCTCCTGCAGTGTTTTCTGGGGAGGAGGTTTGTAATTGAGTTTCCCATCCAGTTCATCATCATCTTCCTCCACATGAGGTTCTTGGGTCTTCTCAGTCATGGTCACTTGGTCTGGGTAACAGAGGAGGGGGCAGTCAATGAGATTGCTCTGGATGGGGGCAGTGTCCCTGGGGGCACTCACTCTGGGCACAGTGTGGCTCAGTCCCCCTGACAGGCAAGCACCCACCCAGTGCCAAAGGCAGCAGGATTCTTACAGGCAAATGGCGACAGTGATCAGCTGCAATCCCGACACTGCTGTGCTGATATTCTGGCTCAAACACAATCCCACTCTACCCCCGCTCCTCTCTCCCTGCAGGCACCACGCGCACACGCAGACCTACACCATTCTTCCCTCCCAGGGAGGAGGTGCAGGAGCAGAGGCTGAAACCAGAGTGATTTACAGCCACTCTGCAGCACAGTTGTGGCCGGCAGCCCTGCAATTACCAGCCCTCTTACAAGGCTTCAGTGCACCAGCTATCTCACACAAAGAGCTACTGCCATGCACTGGAGCACAGAGATGCACAAATTAAGCCAAGGACAGATGTTTCATTCACCCGCTCATAATGGGTTAAAAGCCACATTTCATAGAAAGATCGAATACCTGACAACTACTCCCTTAGATCAGCAAGTCAGCTGAAGCTCTCAAGAAAGCAGGCACACACTAATCTATCTGCTGGCATTCCATGTGCTCCCAGTCACAGCTCACTTCAGGCACCCATCAGGACTCCTGCCCACTGAGGAAGGAAGCATGGTGGCGACCGCAGAACAGCCACATATAACTGTGCTGCTCCAGTGGGGCTTCTCAGAAGGGAGAGGCAGGACAGCTGGAGCTGCAGCCACGCAGTCAGCACGGCTGGGACATGCACCCCTCAACAGCAGAAGGACAGCAAAACTGCTTGGGTGGCATCCCAGATGGGAGCCAGAGCAGGGAAATATCAAGTGATGGGCAGCCAGAGAATGGGATGGGGGAACAAGAGACAGGCAGAAGAGGTAAGCAGTGCTGTGCCAGGCCCCCCTTAGTCAGCTGCCTGCCTCGTGGAGCCAGCCATGGTCCTAGCCACCTTCCCACTCTTCAGAGGAAGGCTGGAAAACAGAGCAGTGCCCTGGTACAATGGCAATTGTCACAAATGTCCAAATCATTCCTTGTTCTTTGGCAGCAAGAGGATTTGGTAAAGCTACACAGATCACTCAATTCACTTCCACTTATCCCTGTGTGAGACTGTCCCTACTATAAAGTCCCCTTTAGCCTGTTTATTTGCAATTTTCCAGACAAACCATTTGTCCTTCTCTGCAGCTGTGGCCTTAACATTTGCCCCTGCTCCCAAAAGTTAAATTGGGAGCTAATGGGATAGTTTTCTCATTCATTAAAACAGAAAGGAAATACAAAAAACAAGACCAAACAACAACAAAAACCTGTTCGGGGTGAATCAGCAAGTGGTAGCAGGCAACACTGCGTAATATGCAGACCTCCCAGAGTAATTCCAGTGCAGGGAAGAAAAATAATCGAGGAGTGGTATATTATGTAATTATGCTACAAAGGGACAGAGAAGGACTGAGAGCACAGGAACAAGAAGATTCAGTACAGTATTCTAGTGGAAAATGGCCATTGCAAGACGACTTTGCAGCTTTGTGGTGAGTGAGGAACTAGTGCAGAGGGACGGCTGGGAAATAAAAGGGAATCTCTGCTCAAACGGACAGGAAAGAAAGCAGGTCCTAGCAGCTGAATAACCCTGGTTCAGTTCATGCCCAGCTCTAGGAGTGTGAAGTACCTAAATACCATAGGAGAGGCCCTTGAGCCTTTCTTAAAAGAAAGAAACCAAAAGCTCCATCCTGAAAGCAACGATTACACATGGCCCACCACTCTGTGGGCCCAGCACAGTCACCTTAGAAAGCCTCACAATCCCCTCAGTGCCATTCCACATTCAGCACAGGAAGAGGCTGTGATGAGCCATGACAGCCACTGCCAAGTCTTGCCTTCCACTTGGGCTCCAGCTGCAGGTCTGAGTACCCTCCTGAGCTCTCTCACAATACCAGGCTGCATCTGCCACCAATAAAAGCACAGAACAGAGTTCCTGCCTGCCCTCATCTTCCCCCATCCACCTCTTGTGGTCTATCACAGGACAGGGACAGACATAGGAGATGGAAAGAGAGATCTCTGTCTGCATGCAGAGAAAAGGCAGAGAGTCAGGACTGGACCAGCTGGTTGCTCCTCATCTCTCAGACCTTCCCTTTGCATCACACATGCCGCAGAGTCTGTCCCTGCCAGCCCGCGGGGGTGGCTCACTTGAGAGGGAAAGCTTTTAAATTCTGAAAACCTCCCAGAAAGGTGGACAGACAACCTGCCGTGCCAACAGCAGGATCCTGCAGAGAACAGGACCAGCCAGGCTGTCTGGGATGAACAACCCCTGGCTGCTCACAGGCATCACAGGATGGCACCGATCAGACCACGTTCTGGCAGTTTTCCCCAAGCCATGGACCTGACACTGCCTTCCTGCCAAATTCCCAGGCAGGAGGTGACCAAGAGGAAAGCTCCCATCTCAGCGGCTCCTGCCTCTATTTGCTCCAGCTTTGGAGCTGGTCCCCTCTGCAAGCTAAGACACATTCCTGGGCTCAGGCACCACTGCTTCCCCAGAGAGAACATGTTGCCTGAAGGGGTTCCTGTGCTTCTGTGCCACTGCTTAGGCCAAAGGCTAATATGGAGCCCACCAATCAGGTCAAGAGCCTCATTAAAATGAGAAAATTAACCCTACGCTGCTCTATGCAAGGAGAAATCTGTGTGATTTGTGTCTTGCCCTGCCACATTTTTCGTGCATTCCTGCAGCCCCAGCCCACAGTCCCGCATCACCTCCGCCTCTCAGGCCTGGCAGCACCCGTGAGGGGAAGGGCAGGGTTAGGGATCCCTCTTAAAGAGAGATGAGTGCAGGGGGCACAGAAGGAACCATGCCCTGACGAGGGGTGCGAGCGTCTCGCAGCTGGATTCTGCCTGTGCCGCGGGTGGGCAGCTGCCCTCGCACCTGCCGCAGGCGGGGGCAGTGGCAAGGTGGATGGTGGGCATCTCCTTGCCCCCCCTTTGCCTCCACGGGGCACAAAAAGGGGTGTCAAAGGGGCAGCATTTTACTAGCCCGTCCTCTGCTCATCACTCCTCCAAACCAACCCCTAGCCGACGGCTTATCTCCAGGAAGCGGGTTTAGCGGGGAGGAAGTAATTTTCCGCGATGGGGGAGAAACACACCGGACTCAGCAGCGCCCCCAGCCCTGGCCTCCCCATGCCAGCCCGGGGGGGTGCGGGGACAGAAGGGCAGCCCATCGCCCGGGGAGCGCCGGGTACCAGCCCGCAGGGATCCACCCGCCGCCGCCCCGGGGCCGCGGGGCCTCTTCCCTTGCCCTGCCCCTGCACCCCATCGCAGCGCGGAGCCTGACTTCCCCCTCGGGTGCGGGTAGGGCTCTGCCCGTCTCCCCGGGCAAGACGGGGCACCGGCGCCAGCCACGGCGCACAAAGGCGCAAAGTTGCGCGGCGCCGGCGGGAGCGACCCGGGGTGCGCCCGCCCCGCTGCCCCCGCCCGGCCGCCCCCCGGCCGCCCCTCGCACTCACCGGCGGAGCGGCGCCTGCGGCCGGGGTCCTGCTCTGCCGTCAGCGCTCAGCCGCGAGCTTTGGCAGTTGGAGCAGGAAGGAAGTTGGTGAAGAGAGGAAAAAAAAAATAACACTCACACGCAGCGGAAAAAAAAAAAAAAAAAAAAA
>VZRZ01006827.1:2543070-2584460 GCA_013398175.1 Climacteris rufus | reverse complement strand
TTCAAAAAAAAAAAAAAAAAAGATGTACTGTTTCTTCTTCTTAGCCCAGTGACACTGAATCATTCACTTCACTGCTCTAAACTGAATAAAGCTCTGGAATTATCTGATTTCTATTTAAATAAAAACGCATTCCTTTTTTTTCTTTTTTTAACAAGGCAGTATTACTTCTCTGTTTAGTTCAATATATGATCATTTTAGGGAATGCTAGTGAACCATTTAATCACTGTTCACAGGTATATGGCATGTAATTCATACAGAAGGATCAATTACGAGAAAAGAAAAATCTGAATAAGACCCTTGAGACAATACTGTGAAAACTGTATTATTCAGGTACATTTTTAAGAGCAACCACATGCTCTGATTTATGGCAGTCACATAGATACAAGATTAACTACCTGGGTTTGATTAAAAAAAACAGAAAAATGTTAAGTTTTGGTTCAGTATATTAAAGTTGAGCTTTTTCTGAAAATGTCATTTAGGAGAAAAATAATCTTATAAATAAAAAAGCAAATATTTTAATTGTAGGCAGAGTTAAAACAAGAAAAAATGATGCTTTTTAAAAGGATCTAACAAACTCAGTCCCAGACATTAAACAAAGTTAGTGCACAGAAAGGATGCTCACTAAAGATACTGCTTTCCCATGGGACAGCTCTGCAGTGAGCATGGGGATACTCTTAAACAATGAATCACAAAGCAGTTAGAAAGGTCTGAGCTTTTTGTGCTGCATGGCCAAGCACATCAGTCCCCACAGCAGATATCTGCATGGCTGAGTCTCATCTGCAGGTCTGTGAACTTCCTCTCCATCATCTTGTCTATACTTACAGATAAGGATGATAAAAATTTAATTCTCTCTTTTGAGATCTGAGGATGAAAAGGGCTATCAAAATATATATATATATTAAAATGTTGCCCCGAGTTTATTTTATATGTGTCTTAGAAATCACAATGGATTGGAGGGACAACCTCGCCGCCCCTCAATCACACTGGTCAAAGGAAATATCCATCAAATCTCTCCACCCAGGAGAAAGGAATGTAAATAATAAACTACCATTACAAAAACATGGATATGTTTACAGAGAATGTATGAGAAACAGTTACAGAAGAATGAAAACATCAGAACTGCAAAACTCAGGGCAACATTAAAAAAGAGAGGATTCATTTTGGTTTTCCTTTTATTTATGCCAATCAGAGAAAAGTTTCTGTAAGTTAATAAAATAACATAGCAGTCTCGTGAGTGTGAGATGCTAAGACTTGGTTATCTGTTCCAAGAAAGGCCAGACTCACTACTCAGAAGAAAATGTAACTCTAGTAACTAATGAGGTGTAGGACAGACTACATAGTTTTATATCATCTGCTATAAAAAGCCCTAGAATGTCCTAGAACATTTGTGCCTGAAAGCCTGGGGCCTGTAATGATGTTCTGACATGCACAAGTAGAGTGCCCTTGACAGAATGAGAAAAGCAGGGACTTCATTTTTCCTGAAGAAACTTTGGAAATGGCCATTTAGCTTGGGGACTTAGTCATGTCCCCAGGGCCCAGTTTGTAGCACAGACAGGGCCAATGCTGATAGTTCAGCAAAAACTTATTACTTGATTTATATTTCCTCAAAGGACCCTTTTCTCCAGGTTGGTCATGGAAATCTCTCTCTAGAGCCCTGGCAGTGGAAAAACAGACCTCAGCCTCTTTAATCTCTGCCCCATTGCCAGAGTAGCCTCCAGTGCATGAGTGGAAATGAATCAGATCAGGCTCTTCTGCAAGCTGAGCTCAGAGACACTGAACATAACTTTTCTATCCAGCAGCAGGCACAGATTCCCGAAGTCAGCACACCCTGTTTATTGCAGGCTGTTACAGATGCTTAATCCTGACGCCAAAATAAATGTACATGATTTCCTGAAGGAAAAACGATAAAACTCTCCATGAGGGTTCCTTCTTCACTGCATCTTTGATGGACTGATTTGCATGTATTCAAACCAAATATCTGTGCCAGGCAAACCCCAATTCTCTGTATGTTTCTCCTTTTTTTCACTAGCACAAACGACATACAGCTTAAGAACATGATTGGCATTGCAGGAGGAGGATTACAGCATGTGAGTCTTCTTTTACAGGCACCTTATTACACTGAGTTTCTTACCAAAATGCTGTTGATATGACAACCTCACTGGTCTTCTATGAGACCAATAGACAATCTCATTCTAAATCCAGGTTCTACCATGGTCCTCTTACCAGGGATCCAGACGCACTTGGTAGGATGCCTGTCTTCAGCAGGGAAACCAAGGTTTTACTGCCTGGTTAATTCTCTGCTCAGTTCCAATTAAGTGTATTTCTGTGGCAAGTGATAAACTCTGTCAATAAGGCACAAAGTCTCCCAAGTATGTGGCACAAGCTTGTAGAGATACGTTTCAAAAGCGTTATTGTGGCCCATGCCAGCCACTGCCCTTATCAGCTGCATCCCCGAGCCTGTGCCTCAGCTGGGATTTCCTCCCACAGTCCCATGAGCTCAGTTAGCGTCTGGAAAAATCACTGTCTTGTAAACTTTTGTTTTCTTTGTCATTCAAGTGAGCTGCTATTTCTGGTATAACTACAGTTTCCATGGCTACAGCAGCTTATAAATAAGGTCAGAAAACTTGGAGATGCTTTTTTAAATGATTCCTTGGAATAGGGTATAATCTGGCCAGAGGTGATGAAGCTCATGAGTTTTCCTTTGAGGCCATGAGAACTGCACTCCTGCTATCACTTGGACACCATGGTTATTGGTATAGCTCTGGTCTGGATCGGATGGCAACTGTTGTGACCAAAAAAGTCGGCACTGGATTTCCTGGGGCCAGGGGAGGAAAAACCTGGGGATGTAGAGACAGGGATGAGGTACTCAGTCCCTCAGCAGGACTTGTCATCCATCTGGTGTGGCAGCCAGGCATGAACATGAGGCAGGTGCCTCTTGCTCTGAAAAGAAGCTGTGTGCCCACATCTCTGCAAAGCAAATGCCACCCACTTTGTGAGGGGAAGGGAGAGAGAGAGGATAGATGCAGAGAGAGGCCTGATAATCCTGGGAGATAAGAAAGAACATGAGAAGTGGACCTTTTAGGGAGTTTCTGTCATGTTTTTTCAGTGGTAAAAAAAATAGCTTCATGTGACACCATGGACGTTTTTTTCCCATGGTCCACTTTTGTTAAAGAGAAATGAGACAGATTTCATTGGGAAAAAGAGGAAAACAAAGGGAGTATTTTGAAAACAAACAGCCTGAACATATGTAAATATTTTAGGTTCAGGGAAGAGGAGTAGAGGGCTGTAGAGCCGATTTCCCCGGCAAGTTTACCTACATAGAAGAAGGCAGAAGGGGAAGGGGAGCCCCTGGAAACCTGTCTGCAGCAGATGGAGGCATGGGAATGAGCAGCAGGGATGGGTGTGAGTCTGCTGCCAGCAGGCTGCACCTCATTATATCCACACAAGCAGGTCCCTGCCCACAGTAATCACTTCTGCTGTCAGAAGCGGATGAGAGCAATCAATCTCCACGCATTTGTATACAAGCTCTAGTCATCACAGGGAAGAGAGGATGCCAACACGATGCTGCCCCCGTCCTCTTTCCTGTGCCCAGAAATTACTGCACAAGCCTCTGAAAGCTGTGTGATTGTCTTATATGTGTGGGAATGCATTTGCTTCTTCTCTGCTATATTGAAAGCCCCTCGGCTGCATCTAGGGTTTTTTTCCCAGCTTCTCAGTGCCCACTCAAGGTCTAGGACCTTATCGAATTTTTTAATGTAAGCTAAGAGTCTCACTGAAGGATTTATCTTGTCTAATTTCAGCCATCTGAAAGGTCAGAGGCCTCAGCTGTGGGGCTCTTGCTCAGCACCAGCACAGTGCTGGACTGGTGTCCTCTGCCAGGTTCTGTCACATCAGAGAAAGAGAGACTGTCCCTTCTTGGTCACATGCAGTCACACCCCTGGCTGGCATGGCTGGTCAAAAATTCCCTCCTCCAACTTCACCCAAAGACAAATCCCATCCATCATAAATAACTCTGGTTTCAACAACCCACACTTTGGTTTCCTTCTGCCCTTGTGTTGCTCTGATTCTCCTGGTGCTTCTCCATTCTCTGGGACCATTTTCAGTCTTGCCAGCCCTGATCTCATGTTGTGAGCTGGATGCTCAACAAGGGCGAGAGGTACTTCACCAGATCCAAAGGCTCTGGGGATTGTGAACCCTGTGGTTAGACCTCAAGCCAGACAGTTACAGTCCATGACTGAGGCACTGCTGCAGCTGAGGATGGGGATGATCTTCCAGCACCTTTTTTCTGGACCTTCTCTTTTCACCGCAAGACTCAGCCAACTCTTTCCATATCTCTGACACTGATCTTGCAGGCAGTTACAACAGGGTATTAAATCACATTGGAGATACCAAGCACTTGATTAAACAGTGTGCATTACCATGCATACAGTTTTGTTGTGTTGGATTATGGGCTGAGGCACCAGCTCTTCCTCAGAGGTCCCCTCACCATAGCAATGCTACTGGTACCCAGATGTGACCTAGCTGTCACTCTCAGCCCAGCACTTTGGGTCTCAGGAGTAACTGGCTGGCCACCCATGTGCAACACAAAGGTTCCCTCTTCTTCCTCTGCCTTTCCATCTGCTTCACTAGAGCCTTGGCAGCATCTCAGCAGCGTTCCATAAGATTTCCTTGAGTGGACTCAGCCCTATTGATACAGGGCTGACTGTGTACATGGCTCTGTAAGGTGTGCCTTCACCCCTGCAGCACCTCTGAGAAGTTTAGTGGAAACCCTTCCAGGCATTCACCAGCACAGGAGAGGGATACAGAATCCTCCCTTCCCTGACATGTGAAGAGGTGTGTGTTCCCAAGAAGCAGCATCACCCAAAGAACAGGTTATTTCTTTATTTCTCTTTGCTTCTCTAGAGATCTCCCCTCAGAAGCTCCAGAGAAGCCCCCCTTCTTGCAGAAAGGGGCACATCATCCCTCAGGAATGTGCTGAGGCTCTGCTCCTCCCTCAGACCTTGCTGGAGCTGTGCCTGCACAAGGCTGGTCTCACAGTCCCCCCCACTTCACCCCCCACTGTGTAGACACCCGCCCACGACTGGTGCCCTGATGTCACCTGGTGGCAGGGTATATCTGGAGGAGAAAGGACACCTCGAGACACTTTCTACACAGGCTGGAGGACAGGAGTTGAATGACTTTCAAGAGGAGCCCTTGGCACTGTAAGTGTTCCCCAGGATCTCAAAGCAATAGCAAGGGGCGGGGGGGGGTAGGGGGATGAAAAAAACGCTGTCTGCAAAACCCAAGGGAGAGAAAAGTCCAGATAAAACCCCATGGGAGAAAAATTTGGATGTTTGTGCTTGGAGAGTGTGAACAGATCCAGTAGCATGAGAAGGAGTTGTGATTCTTGTGTGGTTGTTTTCTGTTTCCTCTAACATTAGGGCAGGTGGTGCAGCAGTGGTTTGTCTCAAAGCTCCCTAGCTCTACTAGCAGAGGCTTCTCAGTTCCTCATGCTGGGCACCCTTCAGTAGGGGCTCACTGGAACCTCCATGGCTTGTGTCCTCAACTGGCTGAGCCTGCATGTGAGCAGCACTGGGGGGCTCCCGAGGAGCTGCAGAGACAGGCAGCTGATGTGCTCCTGCCCCAGTGCCCAGCCACACATGCAGGGCACACCAATGAGGAGTTTACAATGTGATGTTGTACCTCTGGTGTTACTGAATCCATTCTTTGAACTGGCATAGTCTTTCCAATGATCCCCATTTGGGAATATAGTTCTACTGGAAATGAGTTTCTGTCTTTTAGAGTGCCTCCTCTTTCACTCGTTCTTGATCTTAAAACTGCTGCTAGAATGAAGGATTTGAAATCCTGTGTAAGACACAGGAGCAGAAAGGGCTGAACCTGCATGGACCTTTTCCCATCACTATGGTTAGCCACCTCAAGCAATTGAGACTGGAGCTATGAGACTCCTCAAGGGCACTGGATTCAATACTCCCTGATGAAAGCCTGAAAGGATAATGCTAGTGGCTCTCATGAGGCCAAGAGCTGAGCATGTAAGAAGCCCATTAAAAGAATGTGAAAACAAAGGTACTTCCTTCTGGCTGCTGTCTACTCACAGTAGAGTATCTCTGCATGGAGGGCCGTGGCTCATGGAGGTTCTGTGTCTGATACCCCTGAGGCAGCATAAGACAAGAGCACATGGAGGAATCTGTATTTTTGAAGGTTTTGGACAGGGGAAGATGAGTTCCTACACCAAAACGGTCTGAAGAGGATCAAGTGAGGCATCTACATTTTCTGCCAGCGACATTTTCCACAGAGAGTCAGAGATTAAGGATGGGGCAGATTAAAGAGTCAACATTTGTCAGTAGTATTCAAGCCCCTTTAAATTCAAAGAAAACTAAAAGAAGGATGATTAACCTGGCCAACAACCCAGAGGTGGGATTTCTGACGCAACTGAGATAAACCCATTAATGCGCATTAGGTATAATTAGCATTCAGACGCAAGCAAAGCTCTTACCTCGAGGATTAAGCCCTAGCCTGAGCAGAAATGCTGTCAGGGGCAATTAGGTAACACCTTGTCAGAGGAGGGGGCAGAGGAAGTGCATGGCAGAGGATCTTATGCCTCAACAGCCTTTGCATCCACAACCACCAGTTCTTGCCCAGGAGCTACATGCCAGTGCTGACAGAAGCAAAAGAGCTCTGGCAGTCCAGGAAGTACTGGGAGGAGGCAGCATAGCACTTGCTGAGATCTAGAGGAGACTCAAAACATTTGTCAAGCCATCTATTTGATCTGATACCAAGCACCATCCAAGTAACCAGGTATGGTAAGACAAAAGGCTGTGAAATTCCCGTGGGAAGAAATTGGCATTTCTTTCATATCTGTGATCCTGGGGTGCTTGTCTGGATGTGAGCAGGGGCAGTTTGTTCCCAAGGTGAGGGAACTGGGACAGGTTCTGTGCTGTGGGGTAGGGCCCACTCCAGCATGAATGGAGAAATCTTTGACTGTAATGATGGCAAGCCAGTCCCACCAGCTCGGTGGTGGGAGGGCAGCTTGATTCCTGCTGCACGATGTAGTTTATTATGTGGCATTAAGTCTGCTTTTCATCCTCTGTAATATTTTTTTAGTGATGCATGGAGAGAATAGGTAGAGGGAGGTTAGTAAAGAAGTAAGAGTTGTCTCTAATGTTAGAAATGTCCCTGACTAAAAGTTTCATTGAATACTCTTTATTGAATTCATGCAGGTGAGAGAGGATGAGGTGTGATTTGGGCAGATACTTTTTCCTAGCAAATCCTGGGTTATCAAATAGCTGGTAGATGGATGCAGCTACTTCAGACTGGGGGAAAAAGAAACTTGAAGGACTGACTCTTCCCATTAGCTATTCCTCTATTGAGTGAAGGTCAGTGACAAGGTGTGGACTCATGGAACTAAGAGGTTTTGACCCTCAAAAACATTTTTGTGGTTAAGGTAACATGCCAGCAGACAGCAGAGGTTAGTGAATCAGGGCAGGAATTCAGTTGAAGATGGAGCTCAAATGCATCTTACTAGTTTTGGATGTCAGTCCTAAGGAATGGAAATCTGTTAGCTGGTTTGTTTTCTCTGTTGTACATTTCGGAGTAGCCCTGCAGAGGGGTGCCAAGTATGTTGGATGTCAGATTAACATGGTGTTTAAGAGTGGATATGTGTTGCTTGTAGCTCAGGAGCAGGGTCTAGCATTGAGACAGACAACTTACTGATGAGAATTTTACCTGGGACAGAGGCATAAGAATAGACTTTGGGGCATTAGCAGACATGTTACGGAGCAGTTTCCTGATGCAAAACGTTTTGTTGTAGGGCAGTATCATCTGAATTCCTCCCATCCTGAGTAACAGAGAGGCACCAAATTCTGTGTGTTTTGTGAAGGCAAAATGCCTTCATCTCTCAGCTTGGCCCTAGAAAACTGTGAGTCGAAAGACTTCATCTCTCTTCCCAGCAATGTAGTCCAGGTCATACCTATCACTGCACTGCCATTCTCATTCTGTAAAAGAAGAAGGTGACAGTGTTTGCCTGTTCTGACACCATGCTGTTAGAAAAATAAAAAAAAAGCTGTAAATACTGGGCAACTGTTCAGGTGCTGCAGAGATGGCAGCCAAATAAGTTACTTCCACGATTTGAGCTGATCCCTGTGTTTGTGGGCACAGTGTGTGCTTAGGAAGCATTGTGTTACACGCGGGGGAATAGCATCTGTGCGTACTTCAGCTTCAGACACAACCATCTGCTGCTCCATTTGGGGCTGCTGGAACCTGTCCAGTCTCCTGCTTGGGATACTACAGCTGAGACAAAACCCTGACCACAAGTGACAGAAGAACTAGCATGCCTCTAGGTGCTATCATTTGGAACCATCCTACTGCTACCACAGATGGAAAGATGTTTTGGGATAAGTATTTCCAGACTGCCACAGATACAGAAATATGGCTCTTCACCTTGCATTGATGTGGAAGTGACACAAGAAGATTGCTCGGATGATCCTTCTCCTTATGTATCAGGATTTGCTTTTCAGCACTCTGGCTATCTCAGGACAAAGTCATGAACTCTCTTTAGACTAAGGGAAAAAATCTTTGATGACATTTATAGTTCTGAGATTAAAAGTCCAGAGTGTCACTGCAGGTGATGTTGGGGATTAAGCCAGAGTACTATGCGACCTAATGAGATTAGTGTTTAGAACCAAATCTGAAGTTAATTCCATCAGCGATTACATCAGCTTGGATGCACAGGGATGAGCACCTGGAGATAGGAAATACATAACAGTCATGGGGAAGAATGTGACTTCAAGAAAGAGAGAGAAAGGTTGCATTTATTTTTATGCATAAATGCACTTGTTCAGACCATTCTAGCATACTAATTAGCAGAAAATTTGATGAAGGGCTGGAAGGTCCCCTTTGGGCACTGCTGAGAGTAATTGCTGTCCTCTCTGGAAAGGAAGCAAAAGGCTCAGAGTGCAGCAGTTCTGCCCTCTAAGACAGGAGACATGTTTCCTAAACAGAAATTGCTTCTTGATAACTATTTATCCCCTGTGGAGTTTGGCTGATGTACAGTGTGGTGAAGAGGAGTCAGCACATGTAATGTAACGCTCAAAAACACCAAAATGGAAACATCGGGGGAAAGTTACAGGCTTTACTCTCCTAAATCCTGATAAATTTGAGAAATTAACTTCTGTCTAAAAGACAGTCTCCAGTGCTTTGCCTTAGAATTCTTTATAATCTTTCAACAATCTTGTGCTATTTCCCTTAAGTTTGGTGTTGACAAATGTGGTGCCTTTATTGCAGTTCCACTCAGACAAAGAGCCCATCTAGCTCAGCATCCCACATCCATCAGTGTTCAGTAGGTAATGATGCTTAGGCACAAGTATGAGAACTGGTGACGGATATCATGATGATTCCCAAGGACAGGATATTTCTCTAAGCCATACGTGTGTCTTTGTGGCTCCTGTAGTAGTCAGGTCCTGAACCAGTAAAAACACCAGCAAAGCTATTCCAAGGCTAGAGAGAAAAAAACCAACACTGGCATTAAATTTCCTATTTTACCTAAACTGTGGGGCAATCTTCTGCAGCAACCTGTCTCCAAGAATCCAGCTGTATTTGAGACAAAAGAAGGTGTTAGTATCCAAGACTGCAAATCATTGCACCATGGGGTTAAGTGTCTTTTAGGCCTTAGCTCAAGTGTCCTTTGTTTGGCATCTTACTTCTACCATGCCAGATGAAAGGCAGTGCTACCCTGCTTAGCTTGGATGCGTTACAATCTTTCTCTGTCTTTGATATCATTATCTTTAATCCTGTCACAATTATATTTTCCATAATTCTGTCAACTGGCTGCTGATACCTAGAAAGGATAAGCAGAGCATTGTGTCAGTCCTTGCTGTTATCTTGCAGGCAGAGGGATCTGAGAGAGGTGCGTGCCTGCCCCGCACAGCCCAGCCATGAGTGAGACCCCAGCCACCAACCTCAACACTGGAGAGACTCCAACTGGCCCCACCACACCGCGCAAGGGGCCTCCCAAGTTCAAGCAGAGACAGACAAGGCAGTTCAAGAGCAAGCCCCCCAAAAAAGGAGTAAGAGGGTAAGGGAATTTTGGAAAGAAAATAAACCATGCTAGCGGAGTAGCTCCCCACTGCTAAGTTGGATTTCTGTGATACCATCTACCCTTGGGCAAGGAGCCAGGAGGCTTCCCACTGCCCTCCTGTGCCATCAGCTCTCCAGTCTGGAGCTGCTTCTCTTCTTCTGCTCCCTACCTATGGTTTTCCTTCCTTGGCTGGGGGTTTAGGGCACCTCCCCTTTCCTTGCTGCTGGCCCAAACTCACTCCTTACCTGCTCTTTTCTCTCCTAGGTTTGGAGATGACATCCCAGGCATGGAGGGACTGGGCACAGGTAAGCTCCGCAGCATGTTGTTATCATGCCCTGCTCAAGCACAAGTACAGACAAACTTCATCATGGGAGAGGATTCAGGGGTGGCCTCTTTGTTTCTCTGGCCTCTCTGCAGCTCTCAGGGTCACCAGAGGAGGCTAGTTCTACCTCACCAGGCTGCCATGTTTGTGCTTATGCTTACATGTACTACAAGACAGAGAGGGCATTTATGCATGCTTCACTTACATTGGACTGCAGAAGTGCTTCTTTGTTTTCTGCTAATACTCTGGCTAAGAATTTCAGCAGCATGAGGTTCTCAAAGAAATGCTAAATGCTAAGCTATTAATACCAAAAATCACAGAAACTAAATCCCAGATGGTTAAGTATTTGTGTTGTCATCAGAATCCTAATTTTAAGCATTTTATGTACCCGTCTGGGATTGAGAAACATGCACTGGATGAGCTATTGCCAGTCAGAACTTTGATAGCAAGAGAGTTACAGATCCTGAATATTGTAGGCCAGATTATTGGGTATCTGATTTAAAACTGCACATGTCTTCAAGGAGATCCCAGTTTTACTACAGGTAGTTTATAAGAACAGGAGAAGCCACATACATTGAATGAATTTTCCTAGTCAAAAGAGACTAGGAAATAGTGGCTTGCTCTTGCTCACAGAGAGAAAATATACTGATCTGGTTTGGTCTGACAGGTAGTACCAGATTTGAAATGCTCATCTGCTCATTTAGCCTTCAAGTGAAGCCTCATTCTTGTTAATGTTTCCTGAGTAAATCAGGAATTTCTGTAAATAGAAAATAAATCCAAGGAGTGGCAAGAACACATTTCTCATTTTCTCTCTTTTGCAGATATCACAGTGATTTGCCCATGGGAAGCTTTCAGCCATCTGGAACTGCACGAGCTGGCCCAGTTTGGGATCATCTAAGGTGTCAACATCTCTACTGGTGTCACCTGGTGACTCCACAGATCTCAGCATGGTCTTCACCACCTTTGACACTTGTTTTTGGCCCTTGCATCCACTTGCTTATGGGCAGGGTGGTTTTGTAAGAGCTAGTTATGAGAAACTTAACTTTGCAGATTAATTTGGCAAAGAAGTTATTTGGGACCCTGAGCAGACCTCATGCTCCATGTGATGAAACAACTGAAAAATGTCTTAATGCCTCCCTGCACCATATTCTTTCTTCTCTTACTGTCATAGATCTTCAATGTTTATGGTGATACAGAGAGGCTATATTTGAACTTTTTCCCTGATTAGCTGAGATATTGTGTGCATGTAAGTCCAGACCTAATTATATCAGCCCATTCTGTTTCCTTCCTTGCCTCCCTGACAGCTTTCTATACAGACTTTCCGTGGGTAGGTCCCCATGTTATTTGGGCCACCAATTATTTTCTGAGACTACATCTGTAGAGAACAGCATTAGAGTCACCAGTCCAGGCATTAGGCTGTTTTGCATAGGAGATCCTTCCCCAGGGACTCACCATAAGGAATGTGTCGCTAAGATTTACCTCATCAGCAAATGGGGAAAAGGGCTTGCAAATGCTGTCTCTGTTGTACTGCCCACAAGCTATGAACCATGAGAGTCTGGCTGTTCTCATAATGTTAAATGAAAATGTGTGTGTCTGAGATCAATAGCTAAGTGAATTAATCCTATTATTCATTCCTTTGTGGTTGCAATTCCAAAGAAGCAGCACTCTAAATGATGCTGTGTTTCCTCTCCTTTGATGGGAAGCCCTGTGTGACACTTACACTGTCCCCATGCCCATACATATTTACATGAGACAGTTGCTCCCCAGGACATGCTTGCTGCTGATTAAGACAGA
The DNA here is from genome assembly GCA_013398175.1 of Climacteris rufus. NCBI lineage: Eukaryota > Metazoa > Chordata > Aves > Passeriformes > Climacteridae > Climacteris > Climacteris rufus. The sequence goes on along the minus strand of VZRZ01006827.1, from coordinate 2,572,272 downwards.
GAATCTTTATGGTCTGGCACCAGACTGTGCCAGCGGTTCCTCCATATCCAGCAGAGAGTGGTATTGCATTAATTGCTCCCTCTTCCCTGTATTTAGCATGGGACAAGTCTCCCTTCACACTGCCCCTCATAATTAGAAAGACTTTTCTCTCTTCACTCCCTGGCAGTTTCGAGCTCTGGAGCTTGTTTGGACAAGCAGGCAAATGGTGTCCCCAGAGAGAAGTAACAACAGAGCAGGTGGGGAGGCAGGGGAAGGGTAGGCTGTGCACATGCAGGCAAGCACAGAGCAAATCCACTTAACCCTATCGATCTGTGTCTTCTGGCAGCCTGAGTGCTGCCGAGCAGTGGGCACCCATAACCACCTAAATGTTTGGGGAAGGCAGAGAGATTCCCTACAGCCCTGACATTAAGGAAAGGCTTTTGGCTTCTTTGGAGGCAAGGAGCAAGTTTATTGCAGCTACATAATATTCAAAAGAGGAGGTGGAATTTTTAATCATTGCCTTTAGCTTGAGAAGCCTCATTGCATAAGAACTGCCTCCCCCTATCTTATTTTTCCTATGTTGAACATGCTCATGGGAGCAAGGAGTGATTGTGGAGAGGAGAGCAACTGCTGTCTAAACGATTGATCCCCACGCATAAAGCATTGCTATAAATCCATGGCGGTGCTATAGTTATCCCCTACTGTTATTCCAGAAATAAAAGCTAGCAGTTTTCAGTTAAAATATAGCTTCAGCACCAAAAGCTAAAGGAAATTAATTCCTGTTGGCAGTCCAGAGTACAGCTTTTATTATTCAGCACTCCTGCCATTAGACACAGCAGTAAACCATGGAGTGGTTCAGAACCACAGCACTATCACAGCGCAGAAGTCATGTACCATTCAGCTAATTACAGCCCACAGCTATTTCCTTGGGCAGAGGCAGTCTGTCCTTTCCACTTACTTCCAGTTTCTCCTGCTTTTCTCACCTTTTAATGCTTTTCTTCTTTCCCTAAGTGTTCTTTATGTAAATGATGTTTTATTTAGCTTTTACTATAGGGAACTGATTTCATTTTTCAAGCTCATGTACTAGCCCTCTCCTTCTGTAGTTAGATGTGAATGTTCCTATGGCAATAGTCTCATGCTTTGCCTCACATCATGCCATCCTGCTACATATGATCCTTATTCCACCCTCTCAGTCTGTCCTCTTCTCTCGGGGAAAAGACCCATTGGATCCAGTTTTGGATCCTTCAAGCTGGCTGCCTCTATTATCACTGAGTTTTCCCTTTTTAAAGCTTTTTTAAGCATGAGAAAAACAAGAGGAGAAAATTTTAATTATTTCTTTTGCTCCCTTATCGTCCTAGGCCTTGGGAAAACAGTCCAAAGACAGTGAGATACTCTGTCAGAAAATACCGGGATAAAAGCAATATTCTCCTTAGTCCAGGGACGGAAGCTTTAGCAAATTGGAAGGTCCTGGTGTAGTTCCACATCTGACTGCCATATTCCCAGTTCCTGTCAGAGAAATGCTCCATTCTCCTTCCTGGAGGAGTTCAACAGGAATGCACACATAACCCAGCTCTTATACCTGGCTGATGAGCTGTATCAGATGATGGATGCTTTGAGTCAACACAGTTTGTTAGTTATTTTAAAAATAATTTCTATTCATTAATAGGGATTACATTCATTCCTTTACTTGTAAGGAATTTTGAGTCTTAGAAGAAGAGTCTTAAAACATGCTCACAGATGTTTTGTCTGAGGTTCTGAGTTTTTTCTAATGAGCTATAATTCCTGAAATTTCCATTTTTCAGTGAGAGATGGCTATGGTGCAAGAAAGCAAATATGTTAAAGTAGCTTGTTGAGGGATTTCAGTCTATATGCATTGTAATATGTTATTCTCTTTTCTTTTACTATAAAACCAAGTCAAAAAGAATAAAAATTAATAAAAAATGTTTTAAAAATCCTAGAGGTGTAGTCTGACTTGCTTACAAAATATACCCAGGGAAAGGCAGATGACTTAGCTTTTCCTTCTGTAATCCTTTTCTGGGGAAAGCCCTGGAAGTCACTCATCGCTTCTCATTAGAGAAAAATAGCTATTTATCTCCAAACAATAGGCAATAAAGACTAACTGTGATATCATCTGAGAAGCAGTTTTTTCCTGAGTGATGACTGGTGTATTCTGCCAAAAGTGTTGCACACGATTTCCTTTGGGCTGAAATCTCTTGGCCACTTACATCTTCTGGGACTCTTTGTGCAACTGAATGTCAGCATGATTCTACCCTATAGCAAAAAAATTACTGAGATGTGAATGCCACTTCATTCCTTTTCATTGCCATGACTGCAAGACAGAGCTGCAAACACTCATCTCCTCTTGCTTCTTGCTGTTGCTAAACGTTTTAAGTGTTCATAGGAGTTTCAAGATGGTCAGGTGCAATTGCCTTCTGGTATTATGCTGTCAAATCTCAGCCTTAGAAGTGTTTTCTTTCTTACCGTCTTTGGAGGTTTTTTCTTGCAACTCATCACTGAGTGTCCAATTGAAAATCTTTTGTCTTTGAATGTTCTCTATCCTGTGAGATACAAATATGAGTTGTCCAGGAGTCAGTTTGTGAGGGCTTTTTATAAACCCCTTTCGAACCACACTTTGAAAGCCAGAAGAACATCATCTTACATGTTTATTGCTATTTAAAGCAGTAACCAACTTTTAAGATAAGAGTCCCATCCTCACTGACCTCAGTTTCTGACTCTAGTGAGAAAGTTAATTAAACCCAAAGCTCTCCAAGAAAAGAAGAACGAACCTTGGGAAAAGTGAGAAGCACTTGTCTTGCATCCTCCTTTCCCCTGCAAAATCTAAATTGCCTCAGGAATCTCAATTAAAAATAAATAAATTAAAACCAAACAAAAACACAAACAAACAAAGAAACAAGCAACAACAAAAAAACAAAACAAAACAAAACAAAAACCTTCAGTGTAAGTTAGATTCTTCAGGAGATCTGAAGATCCTTAGTGCAAAATTCACGTTCTCCAACAGTTTTCAAATCAGCACCTCACTAAGCATCAAGGCATTATGGCATTTTCCTACGGTATTGATCAATATGGTGTAGGCTCAGATGTACCCTGACAATATCACTCTGTGTTTTGTGGAGCCTCTCTCTATTTTATAAATGGGATTTTGAAAGTTAGAGAAGTTAAGAATACCCGCGACCTTTAGGTCTTCAATACCTGACTTTTCAGAGTACATCTTGATGTTTAAAATGCAGCTGTCATTGGTTGTGGTTGCAACTGTAAGGACTCATTAGTGAATCTCAATCTCTCTGAGTCAGATCTCACTCAGACAGTAAGATCCAGGGCCTCAGCTTAGAGATTTGAGGAACAAGAAGTCTGTGTTTCAGAGAGCATTTATATAATGTTCCAGAGGGTAGGCAGGTTATTCCAGCCAACAGTCTGTTTCAGCTTTACCACACCACTGTGATGCAAATCTAGACAGATTTAAAAAAAAAAGAACAGAAGATCACGCAATTAAAATAAAAGATAGTATCACATGCTTATAAATGTGCTCAACTCTGGAATTTCCAGTCTGCTTAACTTTAAAACCTTATTCCCAGTAGCCGTAATTCTGTTAGCTGTAAAGGCTGTTAAAGCTGGGATCAGCTTAGTACCTTAATGTTAGGCACCTGCACCTCCAAAGTTTGTTCTGACAGCCCAAGGCAGGGAGCATTTATGGCTCTGAGCTTTTTCCGAGTCTGATCCACCTGAATCACCTGGGATTGCCAAAGCCTCTGTTCTGGGCTTACATAAGGATTGTATTCTATCAGTTGTAACTTTCAACTTACCTTTAGCAAGTGCTCTCACCTTTTATGTTCTTTCTCTTCTTGAAGTTTAGCATAACTGTGGTGAGAATTCTGGTCATTGTTGCTCCTGGTAGGTGAATAGAATACCTTCTCCATGAAGGCTCATTGCCTCCAGGAATTTTCAAACACTTTCTTGCCTCTGGCATTTTTCTGAGGGCCTCTCACATTCCTGAGGCTGTAAATAAAGTAGCTGAGCATAGCAATCACCAGCACATACTTAACATACAACAGACTGTTCAGATGGCAGAGCAGACAAGGGATATGACAGAAATAGATGAACTACACTAACCTGTGAAGAGTAGGACTTTAGACAGGGGGCACTGGGAGTGGAGAATGCTTTTAGTACCTTGAGAACTTGGTCAGGACAGTGGTCAGCACAGGAAAAGTGCACAGGAAGGAAAGATTACTTCAAGAACATGGAGAACACAGAGAAGGAATGTGGTGAAGCCCCAGCAAGCTGTCTGCCAAAGCCATGCACTGGGCTCTGCCCTGTGGTCTGTGCCAGACAGGGAGGGTATAGCAGCTGGCCAAGGAGGTCTTGCAAGAATTCTGAGCCTGTTATGATACAGAAGAAAAGCATCTGCACAAGGCACAAACAATCTACAAAGAGCATGCACTGAGCAAGCTGAACTTAGTCCCTTACAAGAGACTTTGCTCTGTCTGGGAGATAGCGGCTGCGCAACCATCTCGGAAGAAAGAGAGCTTGGAGAAAAGCACATTAAAGTGTGGGAGCTCCAGACTACCTCCACAGTGACCATGTAATCATGGGTGACAGAGTAGTAAGCAGGAATAACATCAGTGGGACAATCTATATCTTGTGCTATGAAGAGACCGCAATAATTTGTGTTTTGTTTCCCCTCACCTCTGGACAGGACACCAAAAGGAGTGAAAGATAGAAAGATAGGACCATTAACACCCCCACCATTGAAGGCTGATGGAACACATCTCTTGGAAGTGTGATCTATGCAGGCTACCAGGGTGAAGAGGATCACAGCAGGTTATAGGCAGATGGGAGACAAGGCCAGTTCCTCAGCCATACAGAGGTTTCTGCCCCACAACTGACCTGAGGCACAAAGTCACATTGCTTCATCAAAACACCACATTGGTTCCTCTAGGCACAAGAAGAAGGCAAACTCATTGGCTCATCTCACAAAAGCTATCTGGATTCAAGCCAGCTCAAATCTGTTTCATCCAGACAGCTGCTGGCATGGGCATAGCAAGCTTGCATCTGTCTGCACCAGGGAACTGGCTGCAGATCTGAAAGTAAGGAAAGAAAAATAACAGAAGGCCAACCACATGGAAAACAAGGAGTTGTATTAGATCTGGCTTTAGCAGCTGTAGTTTTACCAGAAATATTCTCTGGGGTCAAGTTCTTTCCATGCTAGGCACTTTGTAAGTACACCACTGTGAACTAATGAATTAGTTATAATCCTGGTCTCCAAGTGAGCGTGTTACTCCAGCCTGTGGATACTGAACTTCACTAATAAGGGGGCACAGTAGAGATGCAGCACAGTCAGTCTTGAAAATGTCAGTACATGGCCAGGTCACATATAGACAGCTGGGATGAGGTACATGCAGATGGAAGCATCAGGGAAAGTCCTTTCAAACACAGACCTTAAGATAGATGATCTGGTAAGCACCAGTCTCAGACAAGAGCAAAGGGAAAGCAAGTCAGCAATTACATTGGTATGAAATATGGTCAGCAAATGAAGCAATTTTAAGCTAAAGCTGACTATACCAAAATAGTATCACAAGGAGCTATATTATGAGTAATCTGAGAGGATGTTAATGCCATTGCATCCCCATCCAAAAAGTTCCATTCAGTTCTAGGCATTTTGAAGACAAAGCCGATAAACAGTTCTGCATTTTGAACTCATGTAGAAGAGGGACGAAGAGAAAATGAAAATGAAGGAAGGAGGAGTAAGGACGCCACAGGCATCAGGGAAGTTGTTCCTGCATGCACAGCCCCCTGAAACAGCCAAGTGGAGTTATGATTCCCACCCAGAGGTTACTGTAGGGTATAGATAACAAAGGAGGACAAATATTAGTGAGGATGAAACAAGGAAAAACTATCTGAAAATAACATCCAAATATTAAGTAACTGTTATCAAGAAGTCCTAGCAAATACCTTGCTTGGGAAAACTGGGCTCTTACCCCATGGGAACTGGGAAGGCTCTGATACTGAGTACATTTGTGACTGCATTGTAGAAAGCATCCAAGAATCCCCTGCAGAGAACATCTGGAACAGAACAGGCACCATTCCTGCAGAAGTTAGGGCAGTCATGCTGGGCCACCTCCATTGCCATTGTCTCTCCAGCTATACAGTAGTGTTGTATAGAAAGCAAGTTTGGTTTTCATATGAAATTCATGCTCAGTCATTACAATATTGCAGTTAATACATAGGAAGCTCTGTTTAGCAGCCATCTACAAGCTTATGATAGCAAGACACAAAGTAAGATGCTGTGTTCTGAGCTGCTGAAAAATAAATATGAAAAAACCAGCAAAAATCTAAAGCTCAAAACAAAGAGTATGGAAATACGTGAGACATTTTCATTTCATTTCAGCAGTGAGAACTGCTTCTTTGGAAAATATAGTAAGATTTTGGTTCCAGATCCTACCATTAGTGCCAGATTTCTCACTCTGGAAGGCACAACATGCACCTCATTTTGTGTAATGCTATGATATGTAATATTTTTTCTTTGCTTCTGTCTGGAACCATTTCTCTGAAAGGTGGAATAAAGCTTTGAAGCTTCATCCCAGCCATGTAAACTTTTTGCATTCATTCATAGTAATACCTAATCCCATTTTTAATCTTAATAAGCTCTTTAGTGCAATAATATCCTATGGCATTAAGGCATACAACTTAATTCTTTGAATTAAAGCCAGAATTCTCTTTGGAGTTTTTGCACTGACTTCCATAAGGTTTGGATCAGCTCAAGCTCCAAAAAAATCCCAACCTGCTGCAAACCTGTGAACTACCTGATGGAAAAGACGTTACGGTTTTGTATTCTCTTAACAACAGCTTTTTCATGTACATTTGTACATTAAATCTGCATTCATAAGAATTTCAGAACTTCAAGCAGTGTTTAACCAGAATAATTAGCTACCCTGATCCCAAGATGCATTTGATAAACTCTTCAGGAAGGAATATTTCCTTACCCTCACTACCCTGAGCCGGGGCTGATACAGTGATCCAACATGAGAAGTTTGAAGCCTTTGGGTACCTACTCTCAGAAGAACATTATCTCTTGGTCTATCTAAATGAACCAATTATAAACAGGATTCTCAAGTTCCCACAGACAAAAATGATAGAGATAAATTTAATATTAACTAAATTGCAAACAGGAGGAAAGTTCTTTCTAGTTACAATAATTTAGTTAAAGAGCAAACTTTAAATCACCTCTTTTGCAGGTCTGAGAAGTCATACTGTGAGGACTACCCGGAATTTCTCTCTGAGCCCCAAGTAAAAATCCCAAGTATTCCCAACAGTACAAATCCTCTGGCTGGTTTTCAACCTGTAATTGTGGCCGGGAGCTACACAACAGTGCAAAAACCATTCTCTGCCCTTCCTGTGTCTTCACTTCAACATTACTTAAAAATGAGAAATCTCATAGCCCCATCAGTCCCTCGAGCTTTGTGACAAGGCACTGAATGTGCACAGAGCAGGTAAATCAGTCCAAAGCTCAGACACAAATCCAAAGCAAGGGGGTTGCTGTAAAAGTTACTGCTCACTGACTGGGTTAGAGAAGGTGACCTCTTTGCTTGCTCCAGTTGTCAAATAAAATACAGTTCATGGTGACTTATGCTTGCACAGATCCTCTCTGCTTGCAGCAAGCTCAGAGCACAAGCACAACTCATTGCTGCAGCTCAGCTGCTGAGCAGTACAGTAACCTGAAACAGCTTCATTACTTTTCATCGGGGGTCCTTAACCCCTGTTTGGTTTACTAAAGAAATGGCCAAAAGGCCATTTAATCAAATCCAGAAATGTCTTCGTGGGAACGCATTTCTGAAAGGAGATAAGTCTTGCTTATAAGCAGCAAAAGTAATATCATATCTGGTGGCTCATTTGGCAAATTCAGATAAGTACCACATTGCTAATTTCTCACAGAGGCAATAGTGAAACTCAGAAACAACTTTCCACACGGTCTGTGCACTGTCGGTCTTTAAACCAAGAGTGTGTGTCAGGAAGGTGGATAGATATGCTGATGGCAACATCTGTGGCTCGGCCACGTCAGAGCTCTTGTGCAGGACCACTGGAGAAGCTTTCAAGTCAGAACTGTACAGGATGTCATCAGGATGCATTTGACTATCTAATACCTATGCTTACCCTTTGGTGCACAGGTGGGATCACATAAGCAAGAGCTGTGTTTGAATATGATAACCTGTATACTCATACAAAAGTATTTTGAAAAACAGAGATTAGCATGTATGTTATATTAATGCCATTGAGCCTGACATAGGAACTGAAAATTTCTAGCCTATTGCTATGGGACAGGCAAAATGGGTCTTCACTGCTGTCTGCTGTGTGTCTAATTCAAATGAGAAATGTCCAGAAAAGCATAAGAATTAAAAGTCTCTACCAAATCAGACAAAACATCCCTCAGATCCAGTATTTGTCTCCAGCTGTAGCCAGTAATGGTCACGCAAAGGACAAGATACAAATTACATATCTAACAGCACATCACTAGCATATCTAGTAGCTTCAGGTGGTTTGCACTCAAGGACATCCTGAGGCAGAGCCGACATCTTTGAGTATGATAGCACTTGGCAAATTTTTCCTTCATGACACAGTAGAGACATATTCTGAGCCTATACAGACCCTTACTATCTATGGTGCCCTTAGTAAAGGAGTTCACAAAATAAACCTCCATACCTACAAGAGAAATGAATAGATGTGTGACCTTTCTCTCTCAGAATGCATAAAACACCCCACCTCATTTTTACATGCTTTTATCTGTAAGTTTCTTCAATGCTTCCCTTGGAAGAGATAGGAGTACTATATTGACAACAACAAAAATTTATTATTACTTTTCATGCTCCAAAGCAGAAGATGTGGTGGTCAGTCATTTTTTGGCCAGTGGTAATCAATGCAAATGCTGGGTTCCAGCTTAGAACATAGTTACTTGAAAACTATTAAATCTCTGCATTCTTTCTTACCTAGAGAGGTTGGGACAACTTGTCTATTTAAATACAGTTACAAAATGCAGTGGGAGGGTGGTTTCTCTTTTAAGTCAGCATTACTTAAGAGCACCATTTGAAGAATTCAGATAGGACACGGTGAAGATTAGCAGAAGTTACTGGAAGTTGCTTAAGTAAATTTCCTGTGGACAGATAAAATAATCTGTACAATTAGTGTGTTCTAGCAGTAATCTCAAGATTCAAAAAATACACTTCATAGTCATTCCCGATACACAAGGTGAGAACCTCAGCTGCAGAAAATTGATCTTGTTCTCATAAGTTACCATATATTTATTGCAACTCCTCACAAGACCAGCTTTCTGGGTACTTGGGAGAAGCTCAAGTGGTCTTGTGTGCACTCTTTCAAGGAACTGTGTTTTCTTCCAGCAAGTAGTCTCCTCCCATATTTTGTTTTTGAGGCATCACCATTTCAAGTGTCAACCTCCGGATTCTCCAAAGTGTTGGCAGCTGGTCCTGTCAGTAAAACCCAGCAAGGTTCATAGAAACAACAGGGCTGAGGGCCTTACTCTGAAAAGAGACATAACGTTCTTAGCCTTCATGAAGTAATTAACAAGAAGGAACTTTTTAGAGAAGATGAGGTAGCTGCTGGTTTACTATTTTAGCCATCTACAGCAAACAAGAAGAGACTGCCTCATGCTCGCTAATATCTTAAGTGAGCATATTACATTTCATGGGTTACTCAAAGCAAAGTTATGGTGGGGAATTATTGCCTCAGAATATCTGTCAGAAAACACCTAGGACAGAAACTGGGTGATTAACTTTCAGATGGGGCAAATGTGCCCAGCAGGTAGGGTCCACACTTGATATAGCAGAAGCGGAGGGAGAAATGCAGATTCCCAAGGGATTCAAAACAGAGAGATGCTACTAATTAATTTGTAGCAAATAAGGTTTGTTTAACAAGAAGGTAACCAGGACACCCCTATTCCCTCAGAGCAAAGTCCAGTTGCAGAAGCAAAGCCACCTCTTGGATTTGCAGTCAGTAGAAGAATGCACAGACTGTGACTGACCTGGCATTGTTTTTGTTCCAGTGCTGGAGGTGGCAAGGCTGCAGGTGTGGGAGGGAGCACCCTCTTCAATTCTCACTCCCCATGCCCTGTACTCAACTGCCTTCTGTAAACTCCCTTTGGAGGATGCTGACAGTGGCTGCCAAACATGTCCTGCTTTCTTGAGGCTCCCAGCATGTTTGTACTAGTTCTGCCTGCTGGTCATCCAAGGGTTACTGTGCCTAGCTTCCCCTCTGCACACAGTGCTGGGTGCTCAGCTCCTGGCCATGCCAAACTCCAGGAGATGTCAGAACAGAGAGGTCCTTATTGAGGATGCAGCCTTGTGTGGTTCCACAGTAATGTCTGTGGTGTATTGTGACAACTGGAGATACAAATACAGAAAATAAGGGTGACTCTGCTGTTTTCCCACTTGGATTTTTACTGGACCTTTTAGAGCCAGAAATGCCAGAAAGCTCCTTTAATGACAATGGCATTCTTCAAGAGGATCTGTAAAAATGGGGCCCTAAAACCTCTGCCCTACTGCTTCATGCTTCTCAGGCCATGATGCAAAATCATTCTGAATGAGGCTGTGCCAAGTGAACACCTTTCTGAGTTTCCCATTACTGACACTGAAACACAGGGAAGTTCCCCATCCATAGAATCATTTAGAGGCTTTTCCAAAGTTGATAGAAGAGGAATCATAGAATTAGTAGTACCTGACATCTGGATGCAGAGCATACGGAGTCCAGCTGCTTCCCACGACCCGCTCTGTCATGCAGAAGGGAGGCAATACTATAGTATCTGGTACCAGGAGCAGCACAGAGAGGTCCAGGATGCTCATCCACAATGTCTGTGTATCTCAGGATAGATTCCCCCTATATGGAAGCATTTCCTAGAGAAGGAAAATTAGTATTAAGCCCATCCCCTGCTGCTAGGATGCGCTTAGTTGAAAGAAAGCAGTGTTATTACATGAGTTTTGTTTTTTGGCAGCTGTTCCATAAATATGAACTTTCTCTTACTGGGAGCAAAGGCAAGGGGCTTTTGGGAAAATATATTGTACCTTTAGCACTATCAAGTATTATCTGAGCTCTCCATAACTGCAGAAAAACAGCTGCTGGGTCCTGGTTTTGACCAGAGAAAGTCATAGCCATGACTTTGAATTATACAAGCACAGAGATACAAATAGCTTGTTTTTATTTATTTTGTTTTCTGAAATCTATAAATATAAACATCTTCAAACTGTGAGACTTTGCCAAAAGTTAAAAATATAACTGAAGAAGAAAGTAACAGCCACAGACTGTTCCTAACCCAAATTTAACATAAAAAAACCCCAATCTAGCCACAGCACAGGAACTCTAACCAGTGTTTTCTACTGTACAAACTCACTTACCTCTCATCTTTTGAATGCAAAAAGGAACTGAGAACATAATTCATCATCATACTTCAAATATCACTTAGCCCTTTTGTTGTCTATCAGGTTCCTTTTGCCATGCATATGCCACTGTCTTGACCTAAAAACCACACCTTCTGCCTCAAATAAGCTATTAAAGCATTTGTAAGCATCACCCTGATTTTTCTTCTGAAGGACATGCTGTGTCCCAGGAATCTGCAAGGCACAAGCAAAGAGAATTATTAAATGATTTTCCGTCTGTGGTCTACAGTCTACAGGGACTCCATGAGCTATTTCCAAAGAATCCAGGAAAAACAATCAAGGCAATCAAGATGCTTCTCATTATGCTTTGATTTCGTGGTCAGTCCACTAGAAACATTTTTGTAAATGTTTAGGGAAAAGATAGACGAAATCATCCAAGGTTGAAGGCAGTCTGGAAAAGTCCATGAAGACACCTAAATAGCAGGAACGTGTTTCATACATACCACTTTCTGGACTATAAGTGTTTCAACTAGCTGAAACATGAACCTATGGTTATTTTATCCAGCCTCTCAACAGCATTTTGCAGTCCATGCAGAATTCTTGCTGCTGCACCAGTTTTCTCAGCAGCATCCATGCCAGATAACTTAAAGCCAGTGCAGTGGTTTCATCACATTTTCAGTACTACTTTATTTGAGCTGTTGTCATTTCAGTGAGTCAAGAGGCTTTGCTTTTATCTTAAAAGTAGGAACATTATTGAACTGTTTGTTTTTTTGCGTTATACATCTGCTATGCTGATTTACCCAGTCAGCCCCACATCTTCTTGACTCATTAATCATCACCAGATCTACTCTATTTTGTCCTAATCTGGGTACAGCTATCTTGCAACAGAGAGACTAAAATAACCTCTGCTGCGTTAGTATTTGTCATGTTATCTGTTATGGCACAGCTCTCTTTGGTGCAGAAAGAGGCAACAGAGCCTGGTGCAAAGGTTGCAGAGTTAAGGTCCAGCAAAACAGTTCTGCATTGGGAAACAGCCTAACACCTCAGCACAGCAGCTTGGTCAGCTAATTTTCTCTGCAGAGAAAAGGAGTCACCAGTGAAACTGCTGTCCTGTTCTCTAGGTCCAGACTGCTTTCTCAGCACAGCACTGCTCAGGTATTCCAGCTCTGACTGCAGCTAGCTCCAGTACATCTGAGCTATGAAATACAGGCATGATACCCATGTGCTAGTCCAGAAATCACTGAAGGGATGCTGGGTATTTTACACAGACCACATCACCTCTAGACAACATTTCCACAAATAAGTAAATGAGCAAATAACAAAATATTTTCCATGCACTTGTGCTTTGGAAATGTAAATTCAAGTTCACGATCTTTAACAGGGTACACAGTCAGGATAGCTGATCTCTAAATGTTCTTGTTTATTGATGCAGTGCTGTAGGATCAGAGCTTGCCATCAGTAGGCATATACTGTCTGCTCACCTTCCCTTTTATAACACAAAACTTTTCACTCCCTAAAGCATCTTCCCCATCAGCTTTTCTCACTTCCCCCTCTATTGCTGTGCCATTCTGGAAAGTTGGTCGCTGCTCCTCCCAGCATTGGTGTCATATTGTTGCTGAAAATCAGCCTGCATTCTACAATATTGGGGTTTAACCTCAGAGCTAAAGAAGACTTCTGGCTGCACTGTATGTTACAGAGGTCTTTCTAAGACACAAGACCCTTCAGAGCCTGGCTATCCCAGAGCATCCACATCCTGGATGGCTGAGTATTAAATCAGAGGCAATCTTTACTGCAAGTCACAAACTCAGACTCAGTACTAATACTGAAATTCATCAGCCCTGCTACCACTGCGCTTCCTCTAGGCCCTAATCACCAGATGGTAACCCTTTCATTAACTTCTCTGCTCTCTGAGTATAGCCAATCTCTGAGGAGTTTATAGATAAGGAAAACTTAATTATTATTTCATTTTAAACAATCAGAAAAAGTAATTGAGTTGGTGAGTAAACACCAGGTTTACAAAACAGCCACACAGCTCAGCAATGTCCAGTCAGAGTGAGGAGGATGGAAAAGGGAACAGACCCATCAACCCCAGCCCCACTGCCATGTTGCTACTTTGTGAAAGTTCATGTACATAGATTGAAAGGTAATGTCTCTGATTTACAAAGCTTTTGGGTCAGGCCTCTGGAGGCTGGAAGTACCACTGTGAGCTTGCTCTGCATCCTTCCCCAGGGTTCACTGTTGGCAGACATCAGAAACACAACAATGGGTGTGTGAACCCTTGGGGCTGGCCCTTGACTTACGTTCTAAGCTATGTTAAAAGCTGAGGAAGGAATTTCTCTTACTTCTGCTGTCCCTGTAGTTAGAAAAAGACTAGTGAAAAATGTCCAGTGAAAAATCAGTGAAACCAGTACAAAACGAGCAAGTCTGGGTGAAGACAGTGCGGGCACAATGCAATACTGGAAACAGCAGCAGGGATCAGCCAAAGGGAAGGGGAGGACAGGGCAGGGGAGTTGTGCCAGAGGGAAAAAGGGAGAGAAATTATAATTTGGAGCTTATATTCTGCCTTAGAAGCAGCCAGCTCGGTGGGCATGGTTATGACAGATTCATGGAACAGGAAGAGTCTACAGGAGCCGGTTCACTGGACCAGGGACACAGTCCCTGAAGCACCCAGCCCTCTGACTGGGATTGGGTTAAGCGCCCTCTGCACATCATCTTTCTTATGCTTAGTTGTACAGGCAGCATGATACAGTCTCCAAGGGTGGGATTCATCTCTCCTGGTTTTAGGTATCTGTAGCATGACTGCCAAGGGGAATCTAGTCAACAAAGCCACTGGAGCTGAAGGACGTGTTCGGTCTAACCAAACACAGGCATCTGCTTCAGCATGAGATAAGTTGTGCTCTAGTCTCAGCTACATTGATTAATGCTTCAGGAACAAGGGAAAACCCTATTACCGCGATGCCTGTTATTACGGCTTATCCCGGTAATCAGTCGAAGACGCAGAAATAATGAGAGCTGGACTTCGGGCTGTGTTCAGAGCAAGGGCGGAAAGAGGGGAAAACCCCTTTCGTTTAATTCTTATATACACTTTTAGAAATCACAGATCATTGGAGAAAGTTAACACTTCCGTCTCTAACTATACTGGTTACAAGAAGTGTCCGTCAAAGGGATCTGTGTCCATGGGAAAGGAATGTAAAAAGATAATTTTTACAACAACATAGCTATGTTTACAGAAATCGTCCTTGAGACTGTCTAACAGAGAAAACTAGCTATTTTACAGTGAAAAATGGGCAACAAAACCCTAAGGTGTCTAGCTCAGACATGGACATTTATATGTGATTAGAGGTCAGTGCCATCCTCAAAATCCAGAATGCTGTGAGGACCAATGCTGGCAAAACAACAACAGTGACAGTCACACCAACACATAGCTGGGGAATGTGGATAAAAATAAATCCTGTGGGAACAAACAAAATTTTGAATGCACTACAATAACCACTGGTCAATTAGCACAATATTTACTGTCATTCCCATAATATCCAGAAACCTTTAGCAGGGTTCAAAGCTTTGCTGTGCTAAGCCCTACACAACCATGTAATAAAAAGACACTCCCCACCCCTGGAGATCTTGTGCAGGAACAGTAAGATCCATGCATGGTCACCACCCATTTTCTCTGACTCTTTTTTTCCCCAGCCATTTCCAAAAGTGTCTTCTCATTGCCCATTTCTCTCAAGGAGTTGTTCTGGAATACAGTAAAATGATTTGGGGAAGCATTTGTGTTAAAACAGGGTTATTACCGGGATGCCTGTTATTACGGCTTATCCCGGCTTATCAGCCGAAGACGCAGAAATAATGAGAGTCAGAGTCCGAGCTGTGTTCTCGTGTTCAGAGCAAGGGCGGAAAGGGGGGGAAACCCACCTTCGTTTAATTCTTATATACACTTTTAGAAATCACAGATCATTGGAGAAAGTTAACACTTCCGTCTCTAACTATATTGGTTAAAAGAAGTGTCCGTTAAAAGGATCTGTGTCCATGGGAAAGGAATGTAAAAAGATAATTTTTACAACAACATAGCTATGTTTACAGAATCTCGCCTTTGAGACTGTCTAACAGAGAAAACTAGCTATTTTACAGTGAAAAATGGGCAACACAGGGTTGCCTCATAAAAGGGCATATATTGTTGTTTGCAAAATTTCTGACATTGCAAGGGCAAGTTTGTACCATGACATTTCAGATTTCCTTTTAGGTGATCTAAGGTTGTTTCAACACGTCTCAAGAACTTCAGCCAAGGCTTTAAAACAGGGTGAAGTTACAAAGAAAAATATTAGAAATATTCCCCAAGCGTGTGAGGAAATTTTTGTATATATACAAGAACCACAACATTTGTAGGAAGATAGGCAAGAAACATATTTACAGTCCTCCTTTGTAGCTCAGTAAACACATGAAGGAGCTTAAACATTACAACAGGCTCAGAGCAACTTGTTAAAGAAAGCAGAAAAATATTTTAAATATTTTTTTACTTATTCTGTACACCAGGCTTGAGTTCAGATGTATGTCAAGTGCCCAGCTTCGTGTATCTTCAAAAACTCATATATTCAGTCTTTACAATAAAGTATTTTAAACGATTTTTAATCCACATAGAAGACTTGGAATACACAAGGGTTTCTTTGCAGTTGCAAATGAAATCTTCCAGGAAAGCCCAGGAGGCTTATTAAAGTTGGAGCTGGGAAAAAAAAGGAAGAAACCTAAGCGTGGACACAAGAATCAGTATTGGCTGCTAGGGATGTGACGCTGTGAGATGGCCTGAGAGAATAAAATGTCTGGGAAGAACAGAAAAGACCAAAGTAAAAATAGCTGGATTTAAAGGAGCTTCCTCGACTTAGAGCTTCTCAAATACCTGTAAAAATTCATAGATATTTACCAAATCCCTCAAGTGAGCCAGTTGTATAACTATCCAGAGAGTACATTATTTTTATTTAGCTAAAAGTATCTGGAATATTTATATTCTTAGACAGTTTGCTTTCTGTAAAATGGAGGATGCACCTTTGAGAATTGTGCAATCAAAGGAAAACATGGAAATTAAGTCAGAAATAGGAAAATGTAACAACAGTTGAGTCAGAGAGAAACAAACTAAACTTACTTTCAGTGCTGCATTTTATCACTTCTTCAGCTCTATTATAGGCAAAGGAGAACAACAAAGAAGGGAATCAGGTCAATTCGAGACATGGTTTATTTTGAACCTTCTCTGTAGCATGTTTAACATAAGCACGTTTCACTGCACTGCTAAGAATAGTCCTATAGAAACCGAGTGAAGTTTAAAGCATGTGTGCATGTTTGCACAGGGCAAAAGGGACCTCATACAAACCAAGTCTTCATTTTTGCAACATTAAGTGACATTTGGACTCCTCCTTTGCCTCCAGGGACAGAATTTTACTGAGCAATGAATAGGTGTTTAAACGGTTAGCACTGATGAGAAAAACTTGCACAAAATGTGGACTTTATGGAATAAAAGGCAGTTTAGACTTTTGGTTGTGGCTCTCAGTAAGCAAATGACCATGAAAGGTGATTCAAAACAAGTATTGGTACCGCTTTTCCTGCTTTAAAATATTTGAAATGCATGCTGCAAAGTGAGCATTCACATCTGAGCACCATGCCCAAATGAAAGTGCTGCTATTCGCAGCACAGCTTGCATTTGTACATAAAAATGCAAAAAGAAGTGCAGGGCTCATCTTCATTGCTGAGTTAACTTTATAATGTTATAAATGGAATGTTGCCTTTATATATAAAGTCCTGCTGACATATCATAACCTCTCTCAAGCATGATGTAGAACAGATACAAGATAGAAATAGATTAGTGTTGCCAGTGATCACACACCTTCCAATAAATTCCATGCATCAAAAAAAAGATTAAATGCTGCCAGAAATCACAGTGAAAAGGTTTACAGAACCATTGCCTGTATCTTTTCTGGTAATTGCAACCCAGACCAAAACAATCCCTGCAGTTGTCTGACCCAGTAATCAGTCAGAAGCTCTCTTTCCTCTTTTATCTTACAGCAAAAACAGCAGAAGTATAAACTCCTTTTTTTTTCTCCAAAACTGTGGTTTCATGCACATGAATAGAGGTTTGCACACTGCCAGATCACTCTGCAGCACAAATTTAATCCTGATCACGTGTGGGCATATGACTGCATTTCTGTCAAATCAAACAGGGCACATGATGAAGTTTTCAGTGTCTTTTTCTATTAACATGAACTTTATGACAGCCTGGGGAGAGTGGATGACACCTGATCTCTCACAAAGCCAAGCAGTATGAAGTTAACCCCTTACATTACTCTGAAAGGATCCAAGAGGGCAGAAGGAGTATATAGCAGGTCAACGTTGCAGCCTGGAGCTGTGCCATTCTGGATGCCCTTAGGAGAGCCCAAAAAGGAGGACTGAAGGAGCCAGCCAGGGCCTCACAGCAGCATGCAGTCCCAGATGTCAGCTTAGGCTGGCAATTTTGGAATGGATTGCACTTAGCATTCTTGTTCGAGTCATTTCTCACCAGCCCATGGGGCCAACAAGAGAGATGCTACTCTAGAGAGGTGTTACAATTCATTACTCACACAAGATAACCTCAAAGTGAAAAAAAAATTAAAAATGGTTCTAAAATAGCTCTGCTTGCACACTGCTAATGTTCCACTGTAAGGTACAAGGCACACAGAACGCATCTGCCTCCCTGGATCAAGAAGAGAATCTCAGAGCTGTCTCCTGACCTTCCCTGACAGACTGCTACCATCTCGTGGTCATTCGTGTTCTCTCTGTTGGCGCTGTTTAAAAGCACTTCTGTTTTCCCCTGTTCTCTTAGCTGTTCACTAGAGATAAATTTTTCTTGGGGAAAGAAGTAGCAAACCCAAAGCATTTTAGGTGAACTGTGACAATGTAGAAAGAATATGATTAAAGAAAAATATGTAAAAAAACCCTTTACACAAAGTTTACACAAGGATCTGGAAATAGCACCTATCACCTTATCTTGCAAAAGCAAATAAAACTCTTTTAAGGAAATATAGCACAGATACTTCAGAATAAAATTAATAATTTGTGAATAACGATTTTTCTGGTATCAAACAAAGCTTTACTGCACTCATCCTGAATTTCTGCCATCCTAGATTCACTCAGAAACAAATTAACACTGCGATAGAGAAACAGATTGCAACATAAAGCTTAAAGAAAACATTTTAAATCAAGCTGCTACCAACACAAGCATTTTTTTCCCAAGAAAGAATGTATCAATACAAAACTTCTCACCAGAAGTACTCAAAGATTCCTGGTGTTCCCAGACTAAAGTTTAGGCTGTGAAGTTCCCCATGTCAGCAGCAAACTTTAGAGCTCCTGTAAGGAATAAGGCTGCCCAGTGGACAGGACAGATTTATGACATGGTTTTCATCGGCAATTCTTCCACTCCAAGCTCTGGACAAAGTCACTCCTGCCTCCTATCCCTGCCCTCTCTGCCTCTCCTGTTCACCTTTAAAGGAAGGGTGGACTCTTAGCAAAACACACATTACCTTACACATGATTCTGATTGAGATGATAATTTTTTAGTATTGTGATGATAGAAATAAAATTGGGTAATTTAAATAAGAGCATATGACTGAATGCATTTGTTTTGTGATTAGATTACAGAAATTATTGTTCACATAAAAGAAGCAAATCTGATCATTCCACTGGCATTTTGCAAAAAGAAAAAGGTAATTATGGAAATAAAAGGATATTGATAATTTAATATTAATTTTCATCCTGCAAAACAGAATATTTTAAAGGCAAGTTTCAGGAATTTTCCCACTATTTGCTCATATTACAAAGGTTTTCTTGCAGCACACAGTAGTATTCTAAATATAGTTTATATTAAACACACAACTTAATCTCACTCTAAGTGGGGAGACATTATGGTTCAAATCTCTTTTGTCAGAGACATAATTTCTTTCAAATATTTTAGCAGCATGGCACAGATGTTCCACACCTGCTCGCATCTCAGGACCACTTTCACTACAGAGAGAAACACATACATTGCTTTCCACTGCGGAAGGTGCAGAGCCTGACTCTAGAGGGGGTTGTATAACCATACACGGAACGGGATCATGATAGGGAGGAAGCAACTTCCCACGTATATGAAGAAGCAAGGATCAATCCCTCATTTCAGGTACAAACTGGTACAACCATAACACATATTGCTGATACAGAGATCATGGCATTCTTCTTGTGACAGCAAACAGCAGAACTGCCAGGACTGTTTAGCCCAGGAGACTATTTGTGGTAAAGTAGGTGTTCTGTTATACTTGTATTATAAAGATCAAGAGCACATAAGAACATGCTGAGCACTCTCAGAAGAAGGTTCGAATCCTCCTCTTCAGCTCAGTAAAGAACATGCTTCCCACCCCCAGTCCCTTCTGTGACCACATATCCCCTTTGTGACTTGCTTTGGGCAAGGTTCAGGGGGCTGGACCCTCCTGCCTGCCTGCAATTCACAGAAATCCTAGGGATGGATAATTCACACACAACCAACTTAGACTCCTGTGTGAGCCAAGGAAATCACCACTGGTGCATCTATAAGCAGTGGAGGAAAAGCAGGTCTGCCAGAGGACAAACCCAAGCAGATCCACAATTCAGTGCTCTGCATTGTTCTTCAGGAGTACACACCTTCATGGACAACAGAGCAGGCTGGAGGAGTCCAGCCAGTTTGCTTAGGTGACTGTGAACTCCAACACCACAGTTATTCCTGAACTCCTCTGCAAATTGACCTTTCTGTTAGGCCTTCACCAGACTGTCCTGCTCATGCCTCCTCAAACAGCTGCAAAGCACACTGTCTCAATTATATCCAGGCGTGGGATAATGATGGAGTACATGATTATGGAGACTAGACCTAATTCTTCAGTAGGCCATAAAATAAACCAAAAGAGGCAGCTCTTCTCTCTGAAAATAAACAAAATCTAGCTACCCTCAGTGGACTTCAAATTTTATTTCAGTACTTTAATTTAGTTATCTTAGGATAAAGACCCTCCCCCCAGCTCATTTGTGACAGAAGACAGTCAGCAATGTGCTGTTCTTACACGTTAAGATCCCTTCTATTATTCCCCTACATTTCCCCTGTAAAACCTCAGGGTGGAAGGAAAGAGAAGGGGAATGATATTACTGCTCATATTACTGTCAAGCTCTAAGCAAAACTGGAGGTAGGTCTAGTCACACTTAATCCTTCTTGTCCCAGGTGAGTATTTATCTCAGCCTCGTCTTGCAGCTCACCCTTAATCACCAGTTACTGAGCCAGGTATCCCTTAGAGTTATGTATCCACTACCATTTAAAAATGGGTCCTTCAATTCTGGTTTTAATTTCTTTACTTTTCACATATGATATCATCTTGATATCAGATCCTTCATATGAAGATCTTTTGTTTATTATGTTTTTTTCTCTGGTGTGAAGAGAAATAGATCTAGAAACCAGGTCTAAAGCAATGAGAATTTTTTTTCTAGCAAAAAATTCTTAGTGGTGCTGGTATCTTGTTAAGACCCAAAGCTAACACAAATTCACATGAAACCAGACTTCTGTCTTTTGGCCTGATATAAGCAGATAGCAGGAAGGACAGGCGATGTTTAGAAAGGGGTTCCTTTCATATCTATGATTCTATGACAAGTAATTAACTCTGAGCAGTGTTGTGGTCAGTGCACAGTACTAGCAGTCCCAATCATCCAATTAGTAGATTCTTTTTTAGAGCCTTTTCTCTGCTTATCATGTTTTCATTCAAGTGGCTTTTCCCAGCTTTGAAGAATTCCTTGCTGACAAGCAAATAACCCCCCACTGACTTCAAATGTCTCTTTGTTACCACTGAAACAAGGTTTGTCCAGCTGTAGGCCTGCACTTCTACATTGAACATCTCCTTTTACTGCTGTCTGTATAAACCTATGTTTGTACCACACAAAGGCAAACAAAATAAAACAATTTAGCCATACATGTCAGTTAGAGAAATTGCTGTCACAGCTGAAGTGATACAAAGCTGCAGGCAGATAAAGTTCACACAGAGAAAATCTGATAAGCCTTAGTCCCAAGGTTTTACAGATTCAGTGCAAGTCTCATGCCCTGTTATTAGCAATGTCAGTATTGTATTTCAGGGCCATACCGTTAAATATGAATGTCAGCTAACTGATGTCAGCTAAATGTTACACAGTCTATACAGTAGTCCTAGTGCAAACCTATTTTGAGATAGTGAAGACTCAGGCAGTTCGTGTGCTTTATATGTACAAAAAATTGCAATTCAGAAATAATTTTAAAAATTGGAAATGCATAGAGGGGGGACTGAGACATCTATGCCCATATTCTGCTACCTTTTTCAGACTGGACACCCACTATCCCTGAATCATTGTACACTACAGATTTGGAAACAGTGCTGCCACAGCAAACTCCTGTCAAAGGAGTTTTTATGTAGAAGTGATTTATCTAAGAGAAGTTTGGAATAGCCTAAGAAATCTTGCTGTCAGATGTAGGTAGATGAAGCACTTGCTTTGATCTCCTTTACAAATATAATTCAAAGCTTGATGAAATCAATATGATTTCCTATGTTACTTTAAAGCACTTGGGAATAAATTATTTTCCTATAGATGGGGAAGGAAATTAGTTACATAATTACATATCTGCTTCATCATCCTTAAATTTTGCTTGTACTGTTACTTATCCTAGAAGTCCAGCTCAGCTCAAGTCAGTGTTCTCAGTGAACAACAATATGAACCAGCTTAAAATGACTTTGTTGAGAAAATATGAGTGGGAGAAAGATAAGAACCAAAAGAGAAAGTGAAAAGGATGAGAGCTGTGTAACTGCAACATCAACACTGAAGTCTGTGTTGGAAGAATATTTTTTTTTCCTATTTGCTATAGGGTTTTTGCCAAAATTTATGAACAAAACCTGTCCAGATTAGATCAGTGCTTGAATATAGGCTTCTACATCTGGCAAGGATTCATTGGACAGAGTTGAAGGGAGTTAGTTGCCTTATTTCATTGTCACTGGTTGAGTATCAGAGTTATTTATTCTATCCTGTGTTTGCTAAGTTGATCCAGTTGCCTTGGATGAACTTGTAACTTCTGGCAGTTGTTGATTTTGGTCCTGGGATACTTCTACATAGATAAGAAAGGATTGTAATAGCTTTGCAATCCTAGGATAACTAGTTGTGGCCACAAAATTTTCAGAAGCACAAAACTGAAAGGGAGCTGGAACCCTTCTTGAGGCCAACACAGTTAGTAAAGGCTTATCATACACGGAAAAGCACTGGTACTCTTTGATGTTATGTTTATTTAAAAATTAGCTACTTCTGCAGTATGGGCATTTTACCTGTGATGAGTAGGTTGCCACACTTGGTGGCCAGGAAAACTGGTAACTGCTGCATAGGAAAGAACCTCTGTCCTTTGCAATTGGAAGTGCTAATTTATTTCAAGGGATAAGATGTGGAGTAACACTCTGAGTCCCAGCTTCCTGCCTATTTGTAAACTAGGGGAAGGATTTCTGTTAGAGCCTTTTAGTTGCTGTTCTTTAAAAATGCAACTTTCCGTGCTCTTTATTACTGACTTGAACTTCATGCACAGGCAACTGGAAGTGATTCTTATTTCAGCTTGCACAGCTCACTAACAAAGTGTGTATTATTGCATTGTGGTTCTCAGGCTTAGCTAATGGAACTTTTCAACCAAGGAGATGAAAACTGCTGCCTTTGGGAATGGCCAGTTGTCCCTCCTGGTCCTGAGGAATGACCTTGTGCAGGCAGTTACAGGCAGTTAGCAATTCCTGGGATAGCAAGCATTAAGTTGTAGTAGAATATGGGTGTTTGCTTAGCACTGAATGTGTTTTCTGGGTGATAATCATACACAGAAACGCAACATATTTTCTTAAGCACCTCCTTTTAAAGCACAGTGTGGAGGATGTTTTCAGAAATTCCAGTTATTATTAAAAGTTCTAATCAAGATATGAGTTGCATTATTGGCATGCTCAGTAAAATTAGGCATCTTTTCCTGGCAGTTGCTTAGACTTTGACTTATAACAGTGTAAATCAGATTTGCACCTGATGCACTGCAGGGTGCTTTTTCATGGCAGTGCACATTATTTGACACTACCTGATACTACAGTGCTAACCAGCATCCCACTGTTGGCTCTCTGCCTACTAACACTGTGTTTGAGTACTGGCTGACCCCACACAGACCTCTACACAGACCTCTACACAAGAGACTTGTGAGTGGCCCTACTTCCAAGCAAGCAATACACCAGTAGGGATGCTATAATGCTTCACTGTTGTCAGCTGTAGCACGTATAACAGCCTATATAAACATGGCTTGCTGCTACTGTTGTACTCAGTGGCTAAGAATCAGCGTAAGAAGTGGCTGGTGAAGGACTGGAAATTAAATAAGTATTACAAAGAATGTGGGGCAAGGTGGACATAACTATTTCTCACTCACTTGGATGACCCAGTTCCCTGACCTAGACACTTGCTACTTTGCCCACTACTATCCTTACACCTACACTAATCTGCATGAGTACTTGGTGGGCATCTCTAAAGGTCCAGTGAAGTCCAAATTCTGCAAGACTGACATCTTACGTCATTCACTGGCAGGAAACACGGTGTATGTTTTAACTATCGCCACCATTACCCCCCTCCAAAAGTGGCAAGGGCACTGAGAGGAAGGCTGTGATACTGATAGTGAGGGTGCATCCAGGAGAAACAATTCCTGTATAATGAAATCTTTACAGATTTCATTCACGGTGACTCAAGCAAAGCTCAACTCCTGTGGGACAATTTTGCCTTGAAGGTGTTGAATGTTGAATCCAGATGGTGTGATTGTGGGAAATCACCACTGCTTTTTAACAGGCCAGGAGTTGTACTGCAAATGCAAACCTATCATGAAGAAATGTTACCCTTCCATCTGGTGTAGCCAAAACATGATCAAAAGGTAATCTCATCTTCTTTCCCTTTCGAACACCCTATTGTCTTTTTCACTGTATCTTTGTTAGTTTGATGTCTCCGTGTACATTACTGTTTTTGTATTTTTTACATCTTTGCACTGTACCCAAGCCTTTCTGACTGCTGTGTTTACATTCAGTTTCTTTTCAAAGTGGGTTATTTTGTTCTTCAGCATTATGCAGGTTTTCCTTTAATATACTTTCTCCTTTCCGGTAATATCTCCAAAGTAAAAGAGTTTTCTTCTAAATATTTTGAGTATATTTCTCCCCATGTCCTCTGCAAAAATCTACTTATCAAATTCCTTATTTCTTTCATTTTCTTCTTTTCTGGCATACAACCACTTTCCAAAATGAAGCTAGGTTCAGAACAGATCCCAGATGTCCATTTGACAGCAAAGATTGCCAAGATTGCTCTATGTTTTGCTACAAATGGCTTTGATTTCTTATGCAGACTTCCACTCACAGACATTGGACATAAATCTAACTCTTCATGTGTTAAACTAAACCTTCAACTAGTAAATTAAATCCCTCCAGTTTAACTTCTGTAACAAATTAATACAAACAAGACTCTTATGCAGAAAGCCAGTGTCAGAATTAATACATTTAATGTTTTTCTTATAGTTACAGCCTGTTTTAAATAAGGTTTATGTTCTTTCAAATGAATGTTTTGGCCTGTAGATCCCTGACTTCCAGGAGACTGATATTCAGGCTGCAGACAAAACACCCATTTCAATATGAAAGTCTCAGAGTCCACAGGACAGTATTTCCACAATGCTTTCCCAGATTACTGTGTAAATAACAAGCAGGTAAAGAAAGTTTCCACTAGGCCTTTACTCCTGCCTCAGTTAATCCAGCTGTGAAAAACATAATAGTCTGTAGTTTTATAGCAATAATAAATTTGATACTGGCTCTCTTTAAGCAATAAATTAAATTTATGGTGTTTCTTAGTATAATCTCTGCCTGAAGGAACATGAGAAGGTAGTGAAACAGCAAGCCAGGGTGAATTCCAAGGTCCTGAATTCTGATGTGTTAAACTGGAATTCCAGGTAACTTAGAATTATTCAGATATGCCACAATTTATGATATGTTCTCTGTATCTCATAAAGAATGCCAGAGTGAATGTTAGAAATGTTACTAAAATCAGACTTTTAAGAGTCACATTACTTAATTTAACAATTCTTAAAAGATTGCATACAAATATTATAGTCAAACCTTAACAGGCAGTTCACTGGAAGCAAAGCTCTGTCTACTCCAAGTGGCTTTCCTGAGGAGAAACAAAAGAGTGCTGATACAGAGCTTGGTCTATTGCATGACTTAAATCAATATGTCTTTTTTTTTGTAGCCTTACATTTTGCAGATCGATCTAGGCACAATGTGAGGTGTATAATTTGGTTCTGTGTAAACCTTATTTCATTAACCATGGAAGACACTGTGCTGATTCCTTTTAGCCAAAGTGGTTAAGTTCGGGTGACTGATAGCAGAGCAAGGATGTGTATGCCGACCAAATGATACACCTGTTAAACACAATCAGCTCCTCCTGTGCAGGCTGTGAGTGACTGGGAGATCAGATGTGCAGGTGATTTTAGAGAGGTGGGCATTGTGTCTTATAAAGAGCTGTGACCCTAACGTGGTCATTTATTAGGGAATAAAACTTTTGTACATTTGTTTTTTGGCAAACATTGATAGGTTGGATTTATCTCATCAAACTTAAGCTATCCAGAGTATAAAAATCAAGATAAGAGCTTCACAACTGGTGCTGAAATGCAAAGAAATAGAGAGACACATGCATACATTTAGATTAGATATTAAGAAAAAACTCTTCACTGTGAGGGTGAAGAGCTCTTGGAACAGGTCAGCCAGAGAAACTGTTGATGCTCTGTCCCTGGAAGTGTTCAAGGCAGGTTGGATGGGACTTGGAGCAACTTGGTCTAGTGGAAAGTGCCCTGCTCATGGCAGGGGGGTGGGAAATATGTGATCTTAAAGTCCCTTCCAACCCAGACTACTCTATGATTCTGCAATGGTTCTGTGATCTTGATGCCTCATCAGAGAACTAGGTCAAATGGGCAGTGCAGACAGCTAGTATTCATTTTCCCTGGAGCTGAAGTCTGATTGTCCAGAAGGTAGTGTTTTTGTTCTAAAGAAGGTGGCTTCCCACCTGTCAGGTTCTGCAGTACAGCTGAGTAAGCAGTCATAGGGTCAGTATGAGGAAGGCACCAGCTTTAAGCAAAAGTATCATGCCCATGTACTTTGGTGTCTGTCATGCTTTGCAACACCCAGTTCAGAGTGTTCAGGAGTTGTGTTTTCCTCTCATACACACAGAAATGTCATCACAGTGGCACTAAGGGCCCACTGCCTAAATCTAAGCTCATAGACAAATGTAGCCTCAGATTTTAAAAAGTGATTTCACAGGAGGACAGTGAGACATTTTATTTTCCTGTAACCAATATTTACTTGTTTTGGTGGAGAAAAAAAATGGTTGAAACAGGTTTTTCTTCTTGTTTACTTGGTGTTTGTTTCTTTGGTGCCTGTGATTGACATGCAATTACTCAAGAGGTTTCCCATAGATAAGCAAAGCAAACTCTTGTGAGTGAATGACTTTTAGAAAGTTGGAGGATGAAATTTAGCCAACAATAACAGTCCCTGTAAATTGTTACTTCCTGTTTGTGACATAAATACTGTAAATAAACAACAGAAAAAGGGAAAACAGTAGAGGAGGAGATGTTCAGGACTGCACACTGCTCTGGCCAGTCAAGAGCCTGATCCTGTAAGGTTATGCTTGCCAAGATCTATAAACACCAATATACATTGCAAAAACATTAGTCAGGTCGAGCTCCACTAGATCCTATTCTGTAATTTCTGTGCTAAAATATAAGCAAAGACATCTTTCATGCAATGGAATTGTATTAATTGCATTCATACATCTTTCATGTAAAGAGTTTAAGTGCTTTTGCTGGATGTGTACCAGAGGCAAAACATGTCAGAGTGATGCAGTTACTATGTAAAGTAAGTAACAGCAGTTTGTCAAATTAATCACAATTCCTTCAAGAAGCTTCTTAATTCTCTTCCTCTCGTGATTATGTGCATTTTCCCATGTGGATCTACTTCAGTGACTAATTAAGTCTTTTAGATCAAAAGACTTAACAAAATTTCTGTTGTTGATCTTGACAAAAGTTCTCAAAGGCTTTTGAAAAAAGGTGAATAGCAAGGAATATCACAGCTGCAGTAGAATTTTTGACATAAATTCATGCTGGAGCTGTCATGCTCAATGGCTCTTTGCTGATGTTCAGCCTAGAAAACTATATGGCCCCAAGATGTAAAATAGGAGCACTGTTGTTGTGTCCTAGAGAAAGCAAACTGTCATTTGGAAAGAAGTCACATTGATATTTTGATGGGTAATATTCTTTTTATGTACATAAACTTTATAATGCTGACTGCTTTGTTAATGCTTTCATTGGTTCAATTGGTAGACCAGCATTTCTTGAGCTTTTTACATTTTATGCCAAATCTTATTTTCGGAAGCCCAAACACATGAAAAACAGAGCAGTGGCAATTAATACTACTGAGAAAGCATAGCTGTTCAGGTTCCCAGACTAAAAATAAACAAGCCATAATGAGTAGGAAGTAAGGTCCCTTGTCAATGTGATATGTTTTTATCCAGGTTCATAAATATTTGCTGAAAAGAACAGCATAAGGGATTAAATCTTGAACAGCTTGTTTACATGTACTCCTTCTGGCATTATGATTATCATGTTTATTTGCAACTGTTGGTTTGGTTTGTTGGGGTTGTTTTAATTTGCAACTGTAATATTCCCTTATGAATCAAAATGGTTACCTACTATTTTCTGTGCAGAAAAAAAAATCCTATAATGTCAAGAGAACATTTTCAGAGCATTGCTAAGGACAGGAGTCATAAAAGCAAAAATACTAGTATTTTTCATCCCAGCAGGAATATGCTGTGGGTGTTTGGGTTTTCTTCTGACCAGAGACCGATATATGACAATTTAATTTAACCACTGTAACTGTACACAAACAATTTTGTTACCAAAAGTTCCTGACCTAGAATACCCATTGCTCTTTATAGCCTTCTTCATCTATGAATGAAGTATCAACACCAGCAAGTCTGGGGCAGAAAAAAAAGGTTAAAATATGTCTCCTGAAGATGTGATGCATTTAGGTCTGTCAAGGAATGTATTGGATTCGGAGATACACCAGCTCTTCTTCAATCTCAAAAAACAGCTAATACCTCACTTCCTTGCTTGGATCTGTTTCCAGCTTTATTGAACAAAATTTTTGACAAGTCCATTAAAATATTTTCCTTTGTGTTTCCCAGTCCAGTAGAGTGCTGTGAAGTGAAGAAAAAGGGAAAGGCCACGGGACATTTTAGAGAAACAGGCAATCATTTTTTTTAGTTAACTTTGGGATCATTACTAAGACTCAGCTCTGACATACTTGTGCTGGCAAAATTTGTAAATGTGTGTCACGCCCCTTCTTAGCATTCTTACCAGAGTGTGTAATTTGGTCCTCAGCATTAGGTGGCCTAGCAACTATCACAGGATTCAGTTTACTAAAGGGCCACTGTGAGAATATAAGACTTAATAATAAGATGTAATATTTTTAAGCATCACTTCTCCATTATTGCTGTTCAGCATCCTACGTAACTATTTAGACAATGTGAGTCTTGTTGGAGTTGACACTTAAAAATCATAGATAAAAATAATGTAGTCTAATGTTTTGTTCCTACATTCATGAAAATGAGGTTAATGTCAATATTTTTTATAGTGCTGAGCACCTAACAGCTTGTAAAGTGAACAGACAGGGCTGAGTTTTCAGAGCTTTTGAAAATCAGGCAAAATACTGAGTGCCTAGGTTGC
>VZRZ01006827.1:2528308-2542535 GCA_013398175.1 Climacteris rufus | reverse complement strand
AGAGAGAAAGAGAGAAAGAGAGAAAGAGAGAAAGAGAGAAAGAGAGAAAGAGAGAAAGAGAGAAAGAGAGAAAGAAAGAAAGAAAGAAAGAAAGAAAGAAAATAAAGAAACCATCTTTTACATGATAACTCTTTTTCCCAGTAGTTATTGAGCTTTTATCAACTCTTCCCCAGTCCCAACCTAGTGTACACCACTTGAACAGACCACAAAGTGGATGATTGATAATAACTTTTTGTCAATCAGTCTTTTGGAACTTGACAGTAGTAATAATTCATTCCTGTTTCTACTCTTTTTCACAAACTCAAGGCAGTATTCTGTTTCACAGATTCAAGGCTTTGATACTCAATCTAAGATATTTCAGGTACCTGAGCCAATGAAAAAAGGTAAACATAGGTTTGTTTAATTCTTTAAATCCCTATAAGCCATTTTTTTCTACATCTCAAACCTCAGTAAAGAGTATAGTAAGATAAGTACTCAGTTCTTTGGCTGGGATTTCATTCAGTCTCAGCATTTGAAAGAGCACATTTTTCTGTAATTTAAACTGTCTTCATCACATTATTACACTATGATTTACTGATTGACAACAGTCTCACTGGAGAAAAAATAAACCCAAGTAAAACTCCAGAGAGGTGAAAAAATATTTTCCCCTATTGGCAGTAGGGTACATGCATTTGTAATAATGTGCTCATTGGGTTAAATACTATTAATGAAATTCAGTATCAACAGTATAGAAGGCACCTCTTCAACCAGAATAAAAGGAGCTTCCAAACATTGTAAATACTTTTTTGTGTCCAAGGGACACACCACCCGAAACACTGTCAGACCTGGTTCATCCCACCCGCTGATCACGGACCTTACACAGTGGTTCTGTGAGGTGAGGTGCTTGCAGTGCAGCACTGAAGCCAGCTGCAGCTAACCTGGCCCACGTCCCACTGGTGACACACATCTGCTGGGTCAGGTCATGCTGAGAGAAGGCCCAGGGGCCTGGGCTGCAGGGCTGATTTTGGCACTGGAGGAGATGTGGTCTTCACCTGCCATCAGTGCCGGGGCTGTGCCTGTCACACCAGCCAAGGCGCTGGAGATCCGGGTCTTGAGGAAAAAGACACATGAGCCACCCACAGCATGGAGGGAGGGGTGAAGTTAAAAGGGAGTCCCCCTTCTCCCAGCCTCCAAGTCTGGGCAGAAATCACTACAGCTGTAATTGTCTTCTGTGGGACAGGCAGTCCGGTTAAGTAGAGTTCAAGCAGAGTTGAAGTATGGTACACTTGAGGACATTGCAGTGTTATGATGGGGCTTGCCTGCCACAGAGGAGATGAATGAAGAATACCTTTTCTAAATGTTTTTGCAGTCTTGGCAATTTCTTCTCCAGATGCAGATGTTTGTTCCCAGCTATTGTGTACCACACCCAAGGGGGAAAATGTAGCAAGTCACATCCTTCTAGGGTTTCCCAGAACTGACATTGCTTAGAGGAAATTTAACAAACAAATGAATAAATATCCTGGCTATTAGTAGTTTCTTCTGTAGTTTAAATCCAGACTGAAGTATTATCCCACATAATAATACAAGGGATAAGGTGAGAAAATAAAGACCAAGACAGACTATGTGGCACAGTACTCCAAAAAAGACAGTTACTAGTTTAGAATGGTTGGATATCTTAAAATCACAATATTGTCATGGTTCTGGTGCATAGCTCACTGCTAGCACATTTTCTTGTAGGTTCCTGTGCTTTGGCAATGAACAATGAAAGGTGTACACTCCTGTGGGTGTGCAAGGTCCCCAGTGATCATCAGTATCATTTACCTTCTTAAGTGCCCACCTACTGAAAGCACAAAATACTCTGTGTGTTGCTGAGCATGCCCTTGGCTGTTGTTGGGTAACAGCAAAGTGGAGTTAGCAGGCTAGTCAGAGTGCAGTGGATCCTGCCACAAACACCTTACCAGCAATACATATTCATTTGTTCACACTAAATGATGCAAGCACTCCTGCTTTGCACCTTACAGCTCAAACTTTGCTACATAAGCTTGAAACTTTTAGGTTTTCCACTGATAAAAGGGAAAATAAATGTTCTTAGTGTCTGTTTTTACTTCTGTGATGGCCAAATAACCCTATGCTGTGTCTGTGATACTGCTGACTGATTCAGACAGGATAGTGATATAGAAAGCACATGATATTGCTACTTATAATATTGTGGTTCTTTGTAGTTTAAAATACAGAATTATTTTTTTGGGGGGGCCTGAACCAGTATGGCCATTCCTGTGTTCTTATATGCCTGGGAAATACTTTCTTAATTACAGTCATATACCTGCATAGTTTGCATCTTCTTAACATGTATATCATTGTGCAGATATTTGGGAGAAGGGATGAAAAATACGCTGTTCAAGACAACTTACTGCATTTTGTCTCCTTGGAATTTCCTTAGGTTTGCCTAGTAGAGGAGGCAGTGGCCTTCCTCTTTCTACCTCATCTCTGTCTCTACAGCATACTCCATTTTAATCTGTACATTGGAATATATTGCTGCAAAATCAGGGCCATCAACTTTTGATTATTTGAGATGGGTTGAGCTAGAACAAATAATAAAATCTAAACTATTTCCTATCTGCAATAAGAAAGAATTGACCAAATACTTACAATGCCAGGTGCCTTAGATGGTTAGAACCACACACAGCAGCCAATGAGCCATGTTGCTGCTATGACTCTAGTGCAGGTGGAGTATCAGGGTATGATGTACACACAGGACAACAATTGGCAAGTCTTTGTTGTCCACACAGGTCAGACCATGATCTCTTATCAAACATGAAGGGAGGCCTAGCTACATGTGAAGTATCTCACGGGACTACTTCATTACCCCAGTATTGCTGGAAGGAAATATCCCATACAGTTCCTCTGTTATCCATTGTATAAGAGACAAGAGGAAAAATTGTATCATATTGTAGAAAGACAGATGCAGTAACAAACTAAAAATTAGACTCATAGGCACAAATCATCATTATGAGGCCTCTTACAGACAACTGGATGAGCTTTCTGTCAGGGCTAGAACTGGATGCAAGTTCTTCTGTGGATATTGCCTCAGAAATGAGGGCCAAGGATCATGGCCAACTTCCCAGAAGCATATATGTAGTAGTTTACTTTTAAAACAGGAGGGTAAAATAAGCAAAAAATTTTGGAAAGTCCCAGCTCATCTCATGCTTTCCTTGTGATTGCTAATACTAAACTGCTGAGTGTTGCAGTGTTTAACTGCATGACAAGAAACCAAGGACTGCAGAGCAGTTCATTCCACTGTAAAGCCATATCAACATCTTAAACACACACAAAAACCCAACATGTCTATTTCAGGAAACAGTTCCAAGAAGCAACAATCACACAGGAATTTAGTAGAAGCTGGCTCCTGGAAGGTGCTCACCTTTCCCACCCACAGACAACAGGCCCCAGCAGCCCAAACACTCCATCCAGTCTCTCCTGCCTCCAGGGACAGGCATGTAGAAGCCCTGCTCTCTTTCTCCTCTCCCTTCCCCTTCTTTCTACATGAGACATGTTAACGATCATTCTCCTGCTCATCCCACCTGACCCCCATCACACTTATCCTCCCCAACTGCTCCATCATCATACAGACTTTGGTATTTGAAGCCCAGGAGGCAGTCAAACCACACCTGTAAAATGTCCCTAGGAAGGAGAAGGGGAGGCATACTGCATCCTGCCCAGCCTTCAGGCATAATCTTCCCTGCCCAAATACCTGGAAAGAGAAGGCAGGGGAACTACCTGCTAGAGAGGTAGCCAAAGGTGTGGAAGGCAGGCTTCAGAATTAGAAGGTAAGCTGGGACCAAGGGCAAGTCTTGAGCCAAATTTTGACTGGACCTCTCCCTGTTGGTAGCCGTGGCATCCCAGGAGGCATTAAAAGCAGCAGAGATTGAGACCTTGCCAGGGAGGGGACATGGTGTTCCTCAGGGAACACTGAGGAATGGTTTTGCCACAGGTGCACAATCAGGCAACCAGCTCTGGCCAGTGAGATGTCACACTCCAAGAGTAACTTTTGAAACATCACCTCCCAAGGGCACAGTAGCCAGCAATTCCAAAATGCTGGAAGTCAAGCAAATGAGGCAGAAAGCCAGCTTGGCTGAACAGGGATCGTCTCTTGGAAAAAAAGGCCAGAAAAAGAAGGTGTATGCCCAGTGGAAGCATCATCAGGTGACATGGTGTGCTGGTCCTGGAACAGCAACCCCTCTAGGAGGACAGTGGCTCCAGGGGAAATGCTCTGGCATGACGGAGCAGACCCACTGTGGCAGTCATCCTGATTACCCCAGCAAACAGGACCACAATGCTATAGCAAGTACATTTTTGAAGGAATTGCTTGTGCCTTCTGCCTGTGGTAGTGAAAGAGCAGTCTCACATGTGGTGGTGAGACTGTTGGTTGATCTAAGGCGTTGGTTGATCACCAGACCAAAATTTTCCTCCTTAAATGACAGAAAAATCAATGGCATGTTTGCAAACTGCACGACCGCCCCTCTTGAGAGCACAAACCTGCCTCCTGCCAATGCATGTTGCTTTACTGGAACAGAGGTCTTGCCTCAGAGGTCCCTGCTTACTCCTCAGTTTCCCAGCCAGCAGCCCCAATGCTAGAAGAAGGGTAAGTTCAGCCCCAAGGCTTCCTTCTCTGTCCCCACCATTCTCCACTTTCAGTTTAGCAGTTCTGGACTGCTGGGCTCTATTTGCTGCAAGCTTCTGCCCCCACCCCTGATTTCTCCCACCAGAACCCCTACCTATGCCATCTATGATCTGAACTTGATCCAGATCCTTGTTCTTCTCCATGCTAAAGTTATTCCAAACACGGAGGCACATAGGAAGGAACCTCCCCACTTCCACTTGCACCATATCTCTGTCCACTGAGCTTCCCTTAGGACTTCCTCCCGTGTTTCCTTTCACCTACTGTGTGCCCTTGGATATGAGTACCAGTATTACAGGCTCACAACATGCGTACAACGTGGAGGCTTCCAGACCATGCCTAAACGTGGAATTACTAGGTGGAACTTAGTGAACAGTTTCATGGCTAAGTGTCCCACAGACATCAACCCCCAACACACAGCCCTCCTAACAGCCCCACCACAAAGGCTGCTAGCAGGACAAACAGTTCTGGATCTGGCCAGGAGGACTAAAGGCAGAAGAGTTTTGCCCCTTGCACCACTCGGGGTGTCAGAGGTTCCCTGCAGCACCTTCCCTGCGCTGTGCCTGCCTAGGCACGGCATCTGCAGGCGGCGCCCTGGCTGGGAAGCACAGGGAGGGGATCAGCGTTCAAAGTGCAAGAAGGGCCGTGTTGTCAGTGAACTCTGGCAGTGCTGCTGGAAGGGTTGCTGCTGGGAAGGTCAGTCACCTCTAAAGAAGTGTTACCAAACAAAACAAACTCATCTAAGCCCTCAGGACAGCCAAGCTACTCTAAGTACAACAATCATGGGTGAGCATAGCCCGGTCAGTTATTCGTGCTGGTTAGCACAGCAGGGACGAGGAAAGGCAAGCCTGACCCCGGCTTACATTGTGGCAGCTGGGCTTGGCTTGTTTTCTTGCTCGTGTTTAGCTGACTCTTTACCGGGAAAGGGCCCTGCCCTCAGAACCGAAACAGAAAGCAGATAAGCATCTGCACGTGACAAAACAGAGCCCAGCCAGCACGGACCGGGCGGCGGCCACAGACCAGCTCGGCTCCCAGAACGGCACCGCAGCCCTCCAGCGTGTCCCAGCTCCACACCCGCTCACATGGGCAGCCCGTGAGTATCCCCCACCCAGTCCCCCACTTTGTTAACGCCACTGGCATGGGGGGAAATGCCCAGAACATGGGGAGAAGAAGTGGTGTTGCAGGGTGCAAATGTCTGGGAGGGAGCAGGTCCTTCCCCAGCTATAGGAGGCTTTAAGGGCAGTTCCCGCACAGTCTGTTCCCTTTGCCGCTGGTTGGTTTCTGTTTACCAGCAATTCTTGGTTTGTCAGTGGCCCTTCTTCACTCATGGTTTCTCTGCAGCTAATCCTGCCTGAAGGGGACAGACGGATCGGGATAGCTGGGGTCGGGGCGGGGTGGGGAGGTGGTGAAGGGACAGGACAGGTGTGTTGAAGGAAAAGTGTCAAGTCCAAAGCTCGACACTTTCCCACCACTCTTGCACGGCATTTCTCCCTGCAGCAGCCAGGGAGAGGGGATAGGGGAAACTCAAGTTGTCTGGGGGGCTCTTCAGTGCAAGAGAAAATGCCCATTCCCTCCCCCTTCGTACTCAGCCCCACTGCAGCAGCATCCAGTGGCTCCCTAGAGACGTCCCTGCACAGAGGCCAGGTCCTGTGCCAGGGATGCGTGCCTTCCTGCCTCCTTGCCCAGGTACTCTGCCAGCAGCTTGCTGGAGGAAGGCGCAGCCCCAGCCTGGGAAGACCCACCTGCCTGTGAGCAGCTGAGGAAAGGGCTGTGCAGTCCCAAAAGCACAGGGAGTGCCCATGAGCCTTATCTCCCACACAAATATCTCAGGGAGCTCCCAAGCCGTTCACATGGGGACTGTCTCTGCTGGGCAGACTGAGACACAGAGCTCTCCTATGGTGAAACCCAATGTTTCCAGCAATGCCAGTCCAGAAACAAGGAGCCCAGGGCTCGCTGTGCCATGTTCAGGTTCCTCTTTCTCGTACCTTTGAGGAAGAGCCACAGAGTCTCCCATCCAAAGGCATAGGCACCTCCTTAGAGGCAATGAGGCTTCAGATGTCTGGGAAAAACCCATGCTGTACACTGGGTGACAGCTCCTTCCTGTTTGTCCCTTGCTTCTCACCCAGGCTGATGCCAAACCTGCCTCAGAGATGAGCTGCAGAGCTCACAAATGCCATATCTGTGGTGGCAGGGTGCCAGGTCTCAGCCTTCACTGCCTAACCATACCTCACCTTCAGGCCAGCCATGTGTTCTCTATCCAGCTGGCACGGGGCCATCCCAGGTGTGTTTCTGGTCCTGTCAGTCACACCTAGGGACAGGGATTTACCTACTGGGCTGGGCTGAGGAGGTAGCAGGAGGCTGAAGGGCCAACTTGCCAGTAATTTGGCAGTGAACAGAGGGACATGGCTGTGAAAAGAAAATATGTCCTTATACACATGAGCCTCAAAGCAGATGAGAGGGCAGAGATACCCTGAGGTTTCCCCAGGCTGTCATATATGCAGAGTCACACAACAGCACAGGGTCTCTGAGGTGACTGTCCTCCATCCCTGCCATATATTTCCACATAGGAATTTAGTTCTTTCTCCCCTCTCTAGTAAACATGTGCAACTAGGAAAATTTTTAATTGTTTTTATATTTTATGGATGTTGAGGGAGTGATTGTGAGAGGATTGAACAAAAAGCCCATGTTCCTATAAGGCTGCCTTCCTTAGGAAACTGGCCTGAAGAAATATGATAACAAGGGTTGGTGGGTGGGCAGGGCCAGGAGTCAGCTGGGCTGTAGTGGTCCCAGCTCTGAGTTCTAACAGAAATCCCTGGAGACCTGGTCAGCCAGCCAAGAGCTCCCTCCAATTGCAGCTTGTTCTTCCTCTGAGAGCTGTGAGGCAGGACAGCAGGGAGAACAGTGAGTGGCATGAGCCCTTGCAGAACAGGGAGAGGAAGAACAGCAATGCCTGCCTGCAGGACACCATGTGTCAGACAGACAAACCAAGGGGCAATACCAGGGACAAGACAAACTGCAGTGAAGTAACATGTGCCTGAGGTCTTATCCTGCAGCACACTCTGTGCCCAAGCATAAATATTTTCCTGGTTGCTTGTGTCTTCATTGTAGATTCAGAACAATGGGCGTCCTTCATGTGACCTTCCAGTCTCTCCAGAAGCCTGTTGTGCAGAAGACCTCCAAGGGAAGCTACAAGAAGTGAGGGAAAAGTGACTAGGGGAAGCAGACAGGTTGATGTCTGATACTGTGACCCCCCTCTTCCATGTTGTGTGTGTGTTGCTCTTGGGAGAAGTTTGGAACTGAGAAGCTTTATCTTTGCACTCATTACACAGAGGTACCCCACTTCCAAGTTTCCAGAAGAGACAGAGAGTGGGAGAGGGATGCTGAAAGGTCTCTAATCACCAGCACTGCCACCAAGCACCACCCACCACTGGGTACAGATTGAGTGGAGTCTCTCCTGGCACTATAAAAACTCAGAGACTGCACCAAATCCAAAATCAGCTGTAGGTGATGGCCAAGGGGGACATCCAGGACATCACAGATTCACAGAATATTCAGAGTTGGAAGGGATCCAGAAGGATCATTGAGTCAAATTCTTAAGTAAATGGCCCACACAGGATTGAAGCATGATATACCACCGGGGGATGGCAGGGCCAGTGTGAACTTCTTGAAGGAAAGTGGTAAAGGATTCTCAGGGGATAATGCTTGTCAAAGGCAGGATGAGCTATTTGTAAAACCTCAAGCCAGAGGCTGAGCTTGAAGCCAGGGTCTCTGAGTCCTGTGTTCCTGCCTCTCTGCAGAGCTGGGTGGACAGTGCTTCAATGCCATGTGGCTCTGCCACCAGTCATACCCTTTCTTGATAACACTTCCCTGTTTTTCAGTGTGGAGCAGAAGCCTGCAAGAGGTAACTGAGAACAGTACACATTCCCGGGAGAGGAACAGAGTCGGGTTTGCCAGCAGTCGGAGAGAGGAGCAAGGCAGATGGCAACCACAGGTCTGTCTCAGTAGCACCCATGTCTCTGGGCCTGAGAGGAAGGCAAGTGGCTGCAGGTAGATCCAGGGTGCCTCTGAGCTGGGCACCTGCCTGTCTGTGTGGGGCATTGGTCCTTAGGCTACCAGGACAGAGCACTGTGTCTGCCAGCCTCAGTGGGTAGCAGAGCTGCAGGCATTCAGTCCTGCTGCGCTCAGAAATCTAGAGGCATGCAAGAACCTCAGGTGCATGTGGAGCTCAGATGCTGGAAATGGGTGGCATCAGTGCCTCCGTGTGTCCCAGAGCTATAGGACAGGGATAAGGAGGTAAGGGGAGCCCTGCAGCTCTGATCCTGTCATGTGTGCATTTTACTCAGCAGTCCAGAGATCATAAGGGATGCCTTTGTCTGATCATAACTGAAAGAAAAGCATTTTCCCAGAACAGCTCTTAACCCCTCCTTCTTTTACTCAGTAGTCCAAAGATCACAAGGGATGTCCTTGTCTGATAAACACTGGAAGAAAGGCATTAACGCAGAATAGCTCTTAGCCTACTTACCAGACAGCAGTTTTGCTGTCCTCCTGTCACTGCAGTTTGCTGACAAATGCCTCTGTTCCAATGAGACCATGGTACAAAGGGCATGTGTGGGGCTGAGTAATACCATCCTCTCACTGTTGGTCCACACATGGGACATCATTAAGCCACCTTTGCTGTGGCCAAAAATGCACCAAATGCACCCTCCTTGGCCCAGTAACACATGTGCAGCACAGTCCTAGGCAGGACTAAGACACTCCTGTTGTTTGCAAGGGGAGTCCCTAGACCCCAGCCACACAGGCTCAGAGCCCATCTTAGGAAGGGTGCTGTAACAGGCAACAACTGAGGGGCCTCCCTCTTCATGTTTTGCAACAGGTACCCCCACAGAAGGCCTTACCATGGTAGCAAGAGAGCATGTGGACACCAGGATGGGTCTGCTGCAAGAGAGGTGTACTGGGCACCTGCTCTGTGTGCTGACTTCCCTGGAGTCTGCTGGGACCTCGGCCTTGATGCTTTATGCACTGCTGTATGAGGCTGGAAACCTGGTAAACCTCCCTGACAAACGCATTGGCTTTTACAACTTCTGCCTGTGGAATGATACAGCTGGGCAGCTGCAGTGCCTGCAGTATGAGCAACTACCGGCAATGGGCATCAGCCAGTCACAAATAGTGCTGGCCAGGGTTTGTGTGTATGCCTGCCTGGTCTTCAGCCTCTTCCACCCCCTTTTTATTGCAAATGTGAAGTGCAAAGGGCAGAGAGAGGGATGGAAGATGATCCTCATCATACTCGTCATCAAGATGATAATCCTGTCTGGAGGCCTGGGTATGTTTCTTTTACAGACCTCGCAGTGGATTCATCCCTCTGATTTCACTGGAGGCTTCCTGGCACTGCTCGGGACTCAGGCTCTGCTACTGCTCCAGATGCTCACTGCCACTCTGTACCTCAGCTGGGCCAAGCACACATACAAGTGTCAAAGCCCTTTTACTGAGGAGGGCCTGCTGATTTAGATTTGACAGTGAAAAAGATGCAAGAGCTATCGTTAACATGATTTAAAATACAGCTTTACTCACTGCCAAGAACTTGATTTTTAGTCCAAAAATGTTGAGCCATGCTCTGGCACATTGCTGCACTGAAATGGTAGCAGACACCAACAGCCACAGCACAGTATGGAACCTTCCCAGGTACAACAGCGTACAACACCCTTCAGTTTGGGGCACAGCATCAAGGTCAGCATTTCTGGCCCTGACCCAAAGAGCAGTGAAGGTAGCAGAACCAGCATACATTGGGCACAGCCATCTGCCCATATCTAGTCTAAGTACAGGCAAGCAGAGAAGCAAATAAGCTTCCATTCTTGGAGCTGCCCAGAGAATCTGCTCCTTCACCTCCTGGACTAACCAGAGATGCCTTCAAGGTAATTGTGACTTGAGGAGCTGTGGCTTCACACTGCCATCACAGCAGTGGCACCCTCAGAGTGCACTTGTACTTCACCTGCTAGAATAGTATCTACAGTGACTCTGACTTAGTTCATTAGGATGATGTGCCGCACATCTGACCCCAGCAGCAGCAGAGCACATGGAGGGGCAGCCTAACAACTCGGTAACAACAGCCCTACTGAGGAGGGTTTCCATGAGGAAGCACAGGATTTTGGTGCAGAGCTCCAAGTTGTTCCCACTAATATTATGGGGCTGAGACCAGCACTCCAGCAGCCTTTGACACTTCAGGAGAAGTGGTTCTGTATGAGGGCAACTTACCACAAAGCCAGCACAGCACATGCCACACAAGGGTGTGCTCAGGGAGCAGGGCCAGGGCTGCTGTGCCCCAGCTGGGCCATCATAGACAGAGCACTGGATGGGGTCTCCATGGCATAACAGTACACAGCAGTGCTCCCTGCGTGTCTCCAACCTCACACAAATAAATGCCTGCTTTGCCCTATATCCCCTTTAGGGTGAAACAAAGTTGCTGATATCTTATAATACGTGGTTAAATCTGTAATTAACTAACAAAATGTTTTTAAGACCTTTTGCCCTACCACATAACAAAGGGAGCAGTGTTTAAAAACAGGATCTGTAGATTATGTTTAACTAGGAACTAACAAATGTTCAGGAAAATGTAACCAAGTAGGTAATTTCTTTCTAAGTAGGCAGAATATATTATAGCTTAAAATAAAAAGCAGCCAATCAACAACCAACCTTCAAGGCTGTGAAGTAAGCCATCTAGGATGATAAGGAACCAGTTTTGTAGTTTGAAAACAAGATAACAGAGACTGAGCATGCACCAATTAAGAAAGTTCAATTAAAGGACAAGTGATGAAGACTACGAAACAACCACCAAAAGGACTGTAATAGCCCCTTGTGGTAGTTTGACAGGGCGTCTGGCTTTTTTGGGTGTGGTAGGGGCCAGAAAGATGGCTCCTGTGAAAAGCTGCCAGAAGCTTCCACAGCTGTCCAGCCAGGGCCTATCCCTGATGGCTCTGAAGATGGACATGCTGTTAGCCACAGCCGGGCCAATTAGAGGAGAAGGTAACGCCTCTGTGACAACATATTTAAGGAGTCACAGTAGTACACACGCACGCATCGTGTAGATTATAGATGTAGATAGGCAGGGAAGAAGGAGTACAGCATGTAGAAGAAACAACAGATATGGACACCAGCAAAGTCAGAAGAAGAAGAAGAAGAAGAAGGACGGGGGAGGAGGTGCTTCAAACAGCGAAGCTGAGACATCTCTGCAGCCTGTGGTAAGGACTGTACCAATGCAGCGTTTCCCTGCACCCTGAGGGTCCATAAGGAGCAGAGATCCACCCCACCATGGAGCAGGAAGGGTGGACTGCTACAGGAGGGACTTTGGTCTGGTGAGCGCTGACACAGATAACGAAGCCTTTGCTCCTGGAGACTGAGGGAGTCATTTGTGGTAAAAGAGGCCTTATTACACCCCTACCCTAAGTTTTGGACCAGCCCAGCCTTGGGAGTAAGAGCAGGCAGCAATGACCAGGCGGGCTGCTTGCCAAGAGGGAAAAAAAAATAACTTGTGCAAAAATGCCACAATGCTTGCGAGAAGGGATGAAAGAAACCTGCCTCCTCTCCCAGGAAGAAAACATCTCAGGAATGAACTAACTATGAAAAAAAACACACCTCTCCCCCCCGGTTCTCCTTACTTTCTGAGGGAAGGAGGGAGGGATTTTGGGAGGGGAAAGAAGGGAAGAAAATGTTCAAGAAAATGTTTTGCTTACTCCTTTAACTCTGTAATAAATTCACTTATCACTTTTAAGTTTTGAGCCTGTTTTAGCCTGCTTTAATTAGAAGGGCTTTTTTCTCTCAGTATCCTTATCTCACCTTGGAAAAAATTCCTCTCCCCTGTCCATCTGCAGAGGGGAGAGTGGCTTTCGTAGAGGCTTTGGCATTTGGCCAGAGCTCAAACCATGACACCCCTAAAGGACACTAGATGGCAAAAAAGACTGTGAATTAACTCCTGTTCGTATAATCATTTTTAAAAATAGGTGTATTTTATGTTACTGATTTCTTTTATCTGTGTCATGAATACGTAACAGCCTTGTACATATAAACTGCATTAATTCATCCAGTGGTTGGGAGCACCATAAATAAAATATGCCTGCTTAACAGTGATACCCATTGCTGTTGAGTTAATGTGTTTGTTTAGAGGGACATGAGGGTCTGTCTTCCCTCTTGCTTCAGCCTTGGTGAGACTGAGGCTGGTGATGCTGGTTTGACAGAGACTTCATTTCAATAAATGCTCTCACCTGGCCTCATGTAGTTTGTTCATCCCT
Source organism: Climacteris rufus (assembly GCA_013398175.1). Taxonomy (NCBI): domain Eukaryota; kingdom Metazoa; phylum Chordata; class Aves; order Passeriformes; family Climacteridae; genus Climacteris; species Climacteris rufus. The sequence goes on along the minus strand of VZRZ01006827.1, from coordinate 2,529,599 downwards.
CTTTTGGGTTGGGAAGAAGCCGTCTTCTATGCACACTGCCATGGGGTCAGCCCCCTCAGCACAGTCCCAGCCCCTGACAGTCTGCTCCCATCCATGTCTTCCTCAGACACGCGAGGACTGCTGGAGTCTGGAGGCAAATTCAGCATCAGGTCCACTGGGGACAGCCTGCCAGGCCTTACTGCATCTGTGACAGAGGGACTACAAGGACAAGGGAGCCTCCAAGGCTGAAACATGACCATGCAGCTTTGCCAGCAAAGGCTCTCCAGGTCAGCAAGTGCCTCCTTCCCTCCCATCCCAACACTGACCCACCAAAGGGACACTCACAGAAACCCGACTGTCATCTTTAATGTGTCCATGCTCTGAGATGCCAAACAGAAATTAACACATCCTAACCTGGAGCCAAATCCCACGGAGTCCAGCACAAAGTGTGAGAAGTGAGTGCCTCCTTCCTTTCCCCCCGAGCCTTCATGGGCATCCTATTAGCTAAACAGGGCACCAACATAGCACAGGCACAGCCCACACCAGGCCCCCCTCCCACTCTTCTCAGGGTCGCAGAAGACACCCTCCCCATTGTCGTGTCTGCTCCTAGGGAGTCAGATGTTAGCTGAAAAAGATCTCCCTGACATATTTCAGAACATCGTCCTCAGAGTCCTCCCCGCCTGTCCTCTCTGCATCAGCACCAGTAGGGGATGGAAGTGCCGGACTGTGGTCACTGCCTCGGTCCATGTTTGCTGTGTTTCCAAGAGCCTTGCTTGGTGTTGGCTGGAGCTCCTGCTCCTCTTCGCTACTGGACCGGGCCTTCTCTTCATCTTCCTCGCACTGTAGATTCTGACCAGAGGGAAAACAACAAGGCCCGGCCATGTGCGACTTCACCCCGGGAGCGCCCCAAGGAGCAGGAGGGCACCCACCGTCCCCGTGAGCCAGCCCTCGCCAGGCCCCGGGTCCGCGGTGGAGGCTGGCTCTGCCCTGCTGGGCCCGGCGGGGTGAAAAAGCAGCGGCGCTGCTGGGAAGGAGAGGACGGGACCGGGAAAACCATGCGGCACCCGGCAGCGCCCCCCGAGCCACCTCCTAGAGAGGGGCCGCCAGGGACCCGCGGGCAGCAGCGCTCCCGGCCCGTCCCAGGGCCGCGTCCCCACCCCCGGAGGTCCCGGCTCACCTCGGCCAGGACCGCCAGGGCCACCTCCACCAGCTCCGCCTCGTTCATGCAGTACAGCGCCGCCGGCCTGGGCAGCGCATGGGGGGCGCTCAGCGCGGGCAGGCCCGGGCTCGCCCGCCCGCCCGCCCGCCGCCC
>VZRZ01006827.1:2508558-2528119 GCA_013398175.1 Climacteris rufus | reverse complement strand
GCCACGACGGAGCGCGAGCGGCGACGCAGGCGGGCAGGCAGCCACTGAGGCCGCGCGTCCCTCAGTATTCCGTCACGGAGCAACGATGGCTCTGGGCCAGCGGCGGAGCAGGCGGCACGTCTGGAACGACACGTGCCAGCTGCCGGGCCCCGGGGCTGCCGGGCCGGCGCCGCCCCCTGAGCGCTCTGGTACGGTCCCCGCTGGGACCGGGCGCAGCCGCCGCTGCCGGGGCGCCCTCTGCAGGCCCTGGCGCGCAGCGCAGCCTCTGCGGGAGCGGCGGGGCTCCGGGCGGGAGCGAGGAGAGAAGGGAGCCCGGGCAAAGCATGGAGTAAAAACCCCTTTGGGAATAAAGCATGTTTGAGCTTCGTTCGAGCAAAACATGTTCATTCCTTCCCTTCAGGCTTCTGGCACAGTAGCAATGTTATGCTAATACATCATTTTGCATAGCAGCCTTCTTCTGGAGCACATTTTTACTACTTTCTTTCCCTGTTTGTTTGGGGTTTTTTGGTTTGGTTTTGGTCGTACTTATAAAGCAAACCTGAAAGAGGTCTCTCCCCAGAATCTCAACTGACCCTCTCTGAGGGCTGGAAGAAGATAACATCTGGAAGAAGGTAACATCCCTGGTAGTGTTCAAGGCCAGGCTGAAGGGGGCCTTGGACAACCTGGTCTAATGGAAGGTGTCCCTACCCTTTAAGGTCCTTTACAATCCAGACCATTCTGTGATTCTGTAATTCTAAATACTAAAACACCTATGCACTGTAGTCAACCCTGCAGGGCTTGGAATGCAGACACCATCCTTCTAGGCTTTTTGAGAGGTGAACAAAGGCTCTCACTTGAGAGCTCTTTGAACTCTCAGATTAACCATAGAAATTCCTGAAGCCAGTTCAAAATCAGCACTGGGTCTGAGGAGACATTACCTCTGATTGGCATGAAGAGCAGCTGCACCATTAGTATCACATCCTACTGAGACAGAAACCCTGTACTTAGATGTCAGTCTGCCAGGGAAACTGTTCATCTTGGAGGCCCTTGAAATGGAAGGTGGGGTTATCAGATGAGTGTAGTCAGCAGGAGCAAGTTACTCCATGGACAATAGGTGCCTGTAGTGTGAATGTGCCTGTAGTGAGGATTTCAGTATCCAGCAGTGTTACCCTTTAACAGCTGTCTAGGAATATGGCTACCCATATGGCAAATGAATGGCTGTTCATTTTCCAGCAGAGAATGCATGCCCTGCCAAGGAACAACAGTACCATAAATTCCCAATACAGGCCAAGGACATAAGCAGCAGAAAGCTCCATGGCAATGTGTAAGCAGATGAAATGTATCTGCTTAGCCCATTCAAAGTCTATACCTGAGCACAGCACTTGCCCCGATGTTGGGGGGCACAGGGGGAGAGAGAGCTCCAGTGGCAGAGAGCACTAAACAAGGCCAGACTGGTTCTGGCCCCTCTCCTCCTATCCACCATCAGCTAGCTGCTAGGCATTATGTAGCTTCTGAACTCCAACACAGGTGTTTCAAAGTCTGACTCAGGATTTCTGCTCTAGTTGGTAGCATATACCTACAGCAAGGTAACACAATACACCCAAACAAATTCAGTTATTTTTGTTCCTGGATGTCTGGTTCACCCTGGTGTGCAGGTATGATGCTGAAAGCACCTGGTGAAAGCACAAGGGCCTTTTTTGCATGCAGAAGATTCTTGGCACATCATTGCCCCAGCTACCCTCCATGTTTTGCAGCAACTGCTGAACAAAGCATAGAGCTCAAGTGCAAGGGAATATTTCTTTTATGGAAAAAAAAAAACAAACAAAAACAAACTAACAAAATCATAACAACAAATATTATATCCAAAGAATACTCCGGTTTCGCATCAGCCTTTCCAGTTTGAGTCATCTCATCATCATGCACTGTGCTGCCTCATGCTTGCCTCCCCCAGCCTCACCTCCTTCTGCAGAACCCCGACATAATCCCAGCCTTCTTGCTACGTGCTACTCAAGACTCCCTAACAGAGGGAAGTCCAGCTGCCACAATGGATTAGTGGAGACTTATTTTTCAGTGCTGCCACTGATCCAGTCCCATACTGGCATTCTATTGCACAGTGGTTTGGCAAATGTATAAGAGGCAAAAGCTACAATGAGAAGAGGGACTTTGCTTTGCCTTCTCTCTCATGCAGTTTGTTCCTGTGAATTAACACTGATTTTGTCAAGTCTGCTGCTCTCTCCCTTCAGTACTGTCCAGGTTAAGACTTTTGAGCCAGTAATGTTGTTAATTTAATTTTCCCATCCATAGAAGCAGTGAGGCAGGTCCCGCAGTCCATGGCTGTGCTCCAGTCCACTGTGACAACGGGAGCTCGGTGTCCTCCCAGGGAAAGGCAGCTCTCCAGAACCTTTTCCTCTCCATTTAACTAAAAAAGAAGGAAAGTGTAAGATTTTAAGGGGATCAGTTTCTGCAGTGGGGGCAATGAACCCAACAAGCCAAGCCAAAGCCTGCTACAGACTCCATATCTCTAACAGCATACATAACTAAGCAGAAAATCAGAGATATATTGAGACATGTATAGTGCATACATGAGAAAGGAAGTTTTCAGTCTCACAACAGAAGCACGTGTTCTCAAGCAGCTCAACTTCTGATATCAGCTGAACTGCAGTAATTGAACAAGGCAGGCTAAGAGCAGACACTGATGAGAAGCACATAAGCCTAAGCTACAGCTCATGTTAGTTCAGGTGCTCTGACTGGCCCAGATGCAAAGTAAACATTCCATCTAATCTGTCTTGCAAGAGATGGCAAGGGGCATGTGATCAGTAACACTTGTTACTGAAGCACAGAAATTTGGGCACTTGGAACCACTCAGCCTTACCCTTCATGTAATTTCATGCGCAGTAAGGGAAGAGAATCAGGCTGGGTCTAACACAGAATCAGCAAGCACAGAAGGCAGATTAAAGATGAGAACCAGTCAACAATCATACATTTTGCACTGAACTGGCATGCACTCATATATTAAAAAAGTAATAAAACCTTTGTCCTAGGCATTTGTGGACACTAAAAACTGCCACAGCTAAGTTTTAAGAAGGAGCACACATACTCCAGCTACATACAGAGGACCCAAACGCTTGCTATACACCACACACTCCTAAAATGCACACTTGCATGAAACTGAGCAGCAACTTTCACAGAGCAAGGATGGGTAGTGCTGCTTAAGAACTTCCAGTGGCTGCTGTTGCACCCCTGGAATTAACAAAAGCTTGTATGGATACTTAAGAGTACTCCCCATCACTTCTCAGACTTACCTTAAAAATTACTCCACCAGTAGAAGAACATGTCAACATGTAATTGCCCTCAGAGTCAAAAGCAAAAAGCCGTCCTCGTGGGAACTGGACTTGCTTGTAGCCACTGTACCCAGACAGAACAAAAGGGCCTGTAGCTTCCCTGGGAAGGTCATACTCAGACACCTTCAAGCCACTTTTGTGGATATTCCACTGAATAAACTAGAATAAGAAAAAGACATGACAAAAGCTTATAATGAAATTAACTAGGATGCAAGTAGAGTCACCTTTTCTTGCTTTTAAGCCAAGTGGCTATTCCTCACAAACAGAAGATGGCATTTTGACATCTGTATCTGAGGGGCTATATTAATAAAACACAGACTGCAAAGGCTGTAAGAGTGTCTACTATCCAGGCAAACCTACGTCTTGCCTCCCACAAGCACTACTGCCTATCTGTCCTTCCAGTATCCTGGTGAGAATTCACTTAATTCTCCTCAGCCACAGCCCCACACTTTCAGGCAGGTGGTTCCTCCCTGAGCCACAGCTCTACTGTCGAAGACTGTGGAATTGCAGAAACTGAAGCATTTACTATAAGCAACACAGAGCTGTTGACAAGAAGATTTACGCAAAGTGGTCAAGGATCTGCTTCCCTATGAATCCCAAATCTCAGGGGCACAAAAAGGTCATCTTCACACACTATCTAGGAAGGGGATGTCAACCAACAGTACGACTGGCAGACAAGGTCCAAGACAGTTCTAAGTATTAGACACTTTTCAGCCACTCTCTGCAGAGGTTGCATGGAGCAGGGTGGTGCTGCACACCTAATATTACAGTGAGCAGCCCACAGATTATCCAGATTCTGAGAGCATTTCTATGATTGTCCCCACCAAATGGAGAGGACTCCAGAAGTGATCTCACTGACAGTTGACCACAGAAGGTCACCCATAGCCTACCTTGCCATCCTCGCCTATGCTGTAGACTGTGTTCTCATCATAGCTGAACTCGACGGAGTAGACTTCCCCATCATGTGCCTTCCAGCTCATGGCGCACTCATGCTGCTGCATATCTGAGGGGAGAACCAGTACTGAACACTCCTTGTACCCACACAGAGCTGAGGTGAAGAGGGGGAGACCTTTTATATTCCTAAGGTCTCTGTGACAGCCCTCCAAACCAGCCCGAGGCAGCCCAACCCAATCCCAACACCCTGTACCTATACTCCCACATACGGCTTTTATTTTGGCCACAGAAATAATTGCCTGTGACTACTCAACTCTTCCTCCAGCTTTACAGTGCTGCTCACATGCTCACTGTCAACTGACTGCAGGCATTCTGCATCCCAGCACCACTGGCACTTCTCCTCCCCTTGTTATCCTGCCCAGCCTTCCAGCTGCTGACAGCTCTGTCTTCCCAAAGAGCTGGGACTGCAGCCTCCAGCTAGCACCTGTGCCAGACACAGATTGCTCATTCAAAGAGGACAGGCCCAAACTGCCTTTATAGCAAGGGCAGGCCAAAGAGGACAAAAACCTGAGAAACAGACATTGCTCACAGAAGGAGGACTGATGTGAAGCCGTTGCCTTCAAATGGAAGGTCTCACATTAATTGCTTTCCTCAAGACTCAGCCTCTACTGGTACTGCTATCTGGTATAGCCCAAGACCACATGGCTCAAGGGCAAATTAACTCTCCTCTGCAGCAGCAGAGAAACAACAAATCCAGCAGCACTACCAGGGTCTCCAGCCAATGTCCTCCAGAAAAAGTCTATGTCAATTCACTCCTGAGAGCTATTGTGGAGGAGAGACAGTATCTTCCACCTTGGTCTTCAGGCATATCCCAGGGCTGCCTCCCTGCTGGCAGAAGGGTACTAGGGGCAGCCAGCTGAGGACTAGGGGCCACCTCACTACCCAGTTTCACAGAATCATTTAAGTTAGAAAATACCTCCAAGATCATGAAGCCCAACTGTAACCCTAACACTGCTGCCAAGTGCACCGCTAAACTATGTCCCTAAGTGCCACATCTATGACATCTTTTAAATACTCCAGCACTTTCCTGGGCAGCCTGTTCCAGTGCTTGACAACCCCTTTAGTGATGGATGTTTTCCTAATATCCAATCTAAACCTCCCTTGATGCAGCTTGAGGCCATTTCCTCTTGTCCTATCCCTTGTTACTTGTGAGAAGAGACTGAGCCCTACCTGGCTACAACCTCTCTTCAGGTAGTTGTAGACAGCAATAAGGTGTCCCTCCTCAGTCTCCTTTTCTCTAAACTAAACAGTCCCAGCTCCTGCAGCTGCTCCTCACGTGCTCCAGACCCTTCACCAGCTTTGGTTTTGCTCTTTGGACATGCTCTAGTCCCGCAATGTCTTTCTTGTAGTGAGGGGCCCAAAACTGAACATGCTATTTGAGGTGCTACCTCAGCAGTGCCAAGTACAGGGGAACAATCACTTCCCTCATCCGGCTGGCCACACTATTTGTGATACAAGCCAGGATGCCAGTCTTGGCCACCTGGCCTCACAGCTGGCTATCAGCCAATATCCCCAGGTCCTTTCCCACCGTACCAAAGAGACGAACAATCCCATCTGCAGCCCCAGTGACCAGCAGGTTGCCATTGTGGTTGAAGGCTGTGCAGTTAATAGCAATGGGCTCAGGCTCCAGAGAGAACTGCAGCTGGAAGGGAAAACCTGCGTTAATGCCAAGAAATGGAGCTGGGCTTGCTGAAGAGCTGAACTCCAGGGGAAGGAGGAAAGATGGTATCTAGTAGCAAGAACTCTGGTTTGGAGCCCTACACCTCTAGTGACTACAGACTTCAAGGTCTGGCAGCGGCATTTTACTGTGACACTAAACCAGCAATTCACCTCAGCCAAGCCACAGCTTTCTTGGCCATGGCCTCAAGGTTGCAAAACCAGCTTCTGGCAGGCATTAACTTGAGTATGTTGCTTTCTCCTACGTGTCAGGGACAGCACTTCACTTAAAAACAGGGAGGGCAAGGGAAACAGCAGCAACAAAAACTCTTCAGTATAGCTCAACTGGAGAAAGCCTGAGCAAAGCATCATTCAATCCACTCGGGATATTTCCAGTCACAAACTGTGCAGCCACGATGGGAACAAGGCTATGGACTATTCTGAAGAATCCCTCAAAAAAAAGGAAAAAAAAAAACACATCAACAAAACAAAAATATTTCACCCAAAGCCAGCAGCTACTTACATTATTTATTTTTATCCTGAATGTGATAGAGGGAAGGGAGGAAGGAGGAAAAAGAAGGGTATTGAAAAGAAAGTCAGCATAATTTAGAAAGAGGGCTCCTACGTATTGAAACAGAAGACACTCATTCTCAGCAAGCAGACTGAGAAAGGAAAGAAACCCAGCAAGTACCTGCTGCTTCATCGTCTTAGTGTCCCACAGGAGCAGCTTCCCAGGAACCTGGTTCATGCTTTTGCCCCCAGAGTTGATTACTGAGAAGTCAATGTGGGAGATTGGGCTCTGGGCTGCCGCAGAGCAGACAAAGGAGGCACCACTCGGGCTGCAGGCAAGTGAGAGGATCCTGGAAAACAGGCACATGGTCTGAATCACCTCTCTTCTGTAGCTGCCTCAAGCAAAACACTCAACTACAAGCCCTCCCATTAAGCCCCCACAAACAGGGTGCACTGTAAAGAAGGGCAAGAATCATGTGCTTAGACAGATTTTGAGTGTCTCCCATTTAACTGAGCAGTATTATGGTGATCAGACAGGGACTGCCCTCTGGATGAAGGCCGGATAGTGCTGCAGTTGCAGAAAAGCAACAGGAACATTGAGACATTCACTGTTAAAACCAACACCATTTATACTTATATATAAAAATCAGTATTCCAGAGTTACCTGGGCATGTCTTCATCAATGCTGATTTCACAGAGATTCTTCTTTGCTTCTGTGTCATAAAGACGAACTGTCCCGACCCCACTGCCAAGCAATAGCTTGAAACCAGCAAGAAGTAGATGGAAAGAGCATGAGTGAGCAGTACAATGGTTCTGTCCAACAACCACCCAGACTCAGTATTTTTTTTTCTATTTACGCATTCAGACTAAATATCACTCCATTATGGTACATCCTGTCTTCCTGTGCGATCACACTGAGTAGGACTACCCCAGAGCCACAAAAGTCAGAATAAAAACCCTGCTTTCCATTGAGAAAAAGATCCAATAGGCACCAAGGTGGCATAAACACCACTTTCTCGATCATGGCTCAACACTATAGGATGCAAAACGTGTATGGAGTCTCAATATCTAGGGGGCCAAGGAAAGAGAAACTTAAGATTGTTAATTGTGCGCTAAAGAGAAAATCAAGTAGAAACCAACTCCTTTCACCCATGGGAGAATGAAATCATCCAGAACTCCTCACACATGCTTTATCAGTGGTGTTACAATTTAAATTAAAATTTAAATCACAGAGAGATGCATTATAAAAGAAAATTGAGCAAGTCAGATCCCTGTCACTTCAGTTCCTAAAATAAGCAGAAAGTAAATTCCACAAAGCAGAAGAAATATCAACACGACAAAGTGCAACAACTGCATGGAGAACTTGCTTTCAAAGAGCACAAAAAAAGATAGAGACAAGCTGTAGCACCAGCTCTTCACAGGTGACATTTTGGGGTTAGCAAGCCACACATTGTCAGTGCCAGAATGTGAACAATATTGCCTCATTTGCAGGCCAGCCTTCTCACACAGCCCTGTCTGTTTGCCAAGGGAGGGCATAAAACACTAGCAACGGTTCTAGGACTCAGAAAAATGTGTGTAATGTAAGGCTCCCCTCTAGTAAGAGAACTAGAGAAAAAGGGATACAGGAAACATTTAAACTGCCATGTTATTTAAACAAGCTCCAAGCTCCTTACGTGCACACAAACCCTCAGCTCTTAAGACCAGTCTAAAACTGGTCATGGAGCTTTTTTCACACCTGCACAAGTAAAATGCCACCCCCACATCCCTGTTCCCCCTTCTCTGCTTCTGGCTCAGGCAGCTCTCTGCTGCAGGGTTCCCACAGCCTGTTGTACTAGGTTGCCTCTGCCTGTCTTTACATGTTGCTGCATGATCTGTGTGAAGACAGGCACTTCTCTCAAAGGAACTACTTCTATCCTGCAGCTGTACCCACACTGCAGTTTGGGAATTTCTGTTTCAGGGCAAGTGGTGGGGAATTCCTTGCTCAATACACAACATACACTCCTCACTCTAGTTTTTTGTAGACCCTAGAGGCTTTGTTTCCCCATGTCCCACTGAAAGTGGAAATTAACCATTGGCCCCATCTTATCCACAATGCAGCTGTCTAGAAGTTAACATGCAACATGTAGCAACACAGCCCCAAATCATCTGCTGTATCTCCTGAGCCACCACACGCAGATTACTCACCAGACGATCACGCTTGGTCGCCCATTCCAGGGACAGCAGTGGAGATTTGGAAATGGATGAAGCTTTAGTTTGCATTATGGGGTTAAAAGACCAAACTTTGATGACCCCATCCACATCCAAGCTGGCCACCCTCCGTCCAGAACAGTCAACCCTGTGTGTAGAACAAAACTGATGGGATATTTTTCTCCCTAAAGTTCTTAGATGCAATCCACTAAGCCTTCCTTTCCTGGCCACACACCAGTTCCTTCTGCAGGAATCAGAACAACTTTGCATCACTTCCTGCTCAGTTCACAGTAACTGGCACAATGAAGCACACTAAGCTCCAGACATAAAGCATAATGCCCTTAAGCAACACAATTGTGCTTTCCAAGGGAGCTTCTTCCTGGATAGCATCTCCCCATCACAAAAATCTCTGTCCATTCCCACTGCACAAGCTACAGGCTATTTTCAGTCACACCAACTCAGCTGCCCCACAACTGAGAGTATAGGCACAACATGCTGGACAGAGAGACAGCCCAGAACAGAGGCTGGGAAAAAGAGGCGAGACACAGCTGGTCCTTCTGCAGAGGCTTCTACAAGACAGTCCTTTTCTGCCAGAGCATTACCTGCAGTACATGATGGATGAGTGGTGCTCCCCATACTCCTCCTGGCTCAGGACGATGAACGGCTGTTCCTGCCGAACCCCCACAGCCTCTGCACTGCTGCCAGGCAGTTTGGTTGAAGTCTCTGTTTGCTCAGCATGCAGCTCTGAGCATGGCTCTGCCTCAGCTATGCTAGTATCTGTTTTCTTCTCAGCACTTTGGCCCTGAAGGAAGAAATCCTGTGTGAAATACAAGGAAGCAGCTCCATATCAAGCTCCTCAGCCACCCTAGCCTGATGGGAGAAAAAAAAAAAAAAAAAAAGAAGCTGCAACAAAACAGAAGCATTGTCACCCCAACACTCCTGCTGCCAGGGACCTTTCTAAGCACAAGGGCAATTTGTTGCACAGTTGCACTATTTAATATGACCTGCTTAGTTGTTGAGACCCTTATATCCCCCTCCATGTGCCCTGCTATACATTTTCCTGTAAGAATTAAAGGAACCACAACATTTCTAGCAGACCTCAGCCAAGTAAATCAACATATTTCAAGGAATTCTTGCATTCAGCAACGTAACTTAAGTCTGTATAATATGCAGTTCAGCAAACCTGCACAAAACCTCTTGTTGGATCTCAAGCCCCAGTGGATGGATTATCCTCATCTGCCAGAGATTTAGATTGTGAACATTGGAGCCACCACTGCAGCCAACTGACTTGCTGATGACAACAGCAGAGGTGACACATGAGTCCAAAAGCTTAAAACCCAATTTAACAGGGCAGACAGAACAAATGGAGTTTTAGAGGGTGAAGGTATCTCCATGAGACAAGATCTGCACTACAGAAACGTTTGGAAGCAGCTTAGTCTTCCCTTGCCACCAGAAACTGAACAAGAAGCAGATACAGCCCATAAGCTGCTACAACACCTGCTAGCATTCTTTTGCTAAGCCATCCTCTGAAAATTAAGTATCCCAAAATGATATTGGTATTGATGATTTTGAATCCCTGTTCCATAACACATGCTTGCCTAATTTACAGTAGCCTCACATCAGGACCAATGGATCAAACACTGCATAACCAAATAATCTGAAATCACAAAGCTGGAAAATATTGGGAAATAAATCCAAGAATGATTCTGTTAGTTAATGTGGGGAGATAACAACTAATGAAAGATGCTTCTGTGAAAGAAACAGGGCCACCTTTCAGTTTCCTTTCTGCTCGCATGCTTTGAGTACAAAGAGTATCAAGCTACCCCAAGAGCACCAGAACCAATTTTTACACAGCCCAAAAATCACTGCCTTAACCTGGAACATCATAGAAATAGGAAAATCAAAGGAAACTTATTGGGAAATTGAGCTTTGTAATTTTCCAACCAATATTTAAAGTGTTTCAGATGAACCACAAAGAAAAAGTTCTCTCAAGGCCTTGAACGCTGAGTGATGGAGTAATATCTCTTTGAAACAGTACTCCCACACACAGAACAGCCACACACAGTAGCCAACAAGCAACAATCCCTCAGCACTTCTCTCCACCAAGGCAGAATGCCTCATACAGACAAAAAAAACATGGCTGGGATGCTGCCATCATTCCTCCTGTGCTCTGTATTCTTTGACAACATGGCTGCTGAAAGCCAGACAACACACATGTGAACAGAAGTCATCTGCTCACCTTCAGCAGTTAAAATCCAGGACACAGTTTTATTATCTCATTAGATTTTAAAGGAGGGCACACCCCCAGGCAAAACTGCAACAATAAAGTGCAAAAACTTCAAAAACCAAATGCTGCTAGGAAATCAACTTCTATACAGTAATTTCCACTCCTATCCAGGAAAACTTTCAATTAGTTTTCATCTGTCCCACACAGAGCCTGCATAAACCAGTGCAAAAACCTACAGGAAGAGAACTCACTTCAGCTAGATGAGTGAGCCACATTCATTGCCACTGAGGAAGGGGGATTTCAACAAGGTATTTGAACATAACCATTAAGGTGAGTGAAACCTTAATTAAGCCTCAGGACCAGGCTGTTGAAAAACATGAAGACAAAAGACAACTCTTGCATTTGAAATGCCAATGCTGATTACCTTCCACAGACACAGAAACAAACCAAGTGTAGAAGGAGTTGATTAACTACAGACATTAACCTTTGATACAGTTAGTTCTAACTAGCAATTCAGAAGCTTATGGGAAACAGTTCCACTTGCTTTACCACTTAGTTTCACAGAAGAAATACCAGCCTGTTGCTTCCCAGCCTTGTAGTGTTGACCAGTACCTGGAAGGTCCCTTTTGACAACAGTTCCTTCCTTTCTTTCCCATGCTCTTGCAAGCGCTTCTGCCGCTGCTGCAGGGAACTTGACTCGCCTGCCACTAAACCACTGAAGTGGCTCTTCCCATCCTTACTGCTCACTATTCCTTCTTTTCCTTTGGCACTCTGGAAGGCAGAGAAATGACTGGGCAAAGTTATGCTTGTACTAGGCTGCAGAACAAAAGGCCAAAGAGGCAGCAAAGAAACCAAGCACCTGCAAGGACTCCATGAGCTCCCAGAAAACAGTAGCTGTTTTTGTGCTGCATTCAGCATACATTTGCAAGGCAGGAAAGGACATTTCAGTTGTTCAGGTGGAAGCAAAAGCTTGGAACAGTGCCATGCAGCAAGTTAACTCCTTGGAAACTGAGCAACTGAGAATTACCTGGTGGTTTGTTAGTTCTTTCTTCCCTAGAAGCATACTGCCAGTCTGCGTTGGAGAAGCCCCACTTGAATGGACTGGTCTGGAAGGGCCCTTTTTGCTTTGGGAGAGAAAAGAGGACAGAAAGCCTCCCCGGGACTGAAGAGAATGTGCTGTACTCCTCTGATTGCAGGTCATATCACTAGTGAAAAAAAAAACCAAAACACCACCAAATAGAATATGAAAGTCCAACAGAGCAACCTGATCGAAGACCACGCAGTAGGTGAAGTGGCAGCTGTTCGAACCACTGGAAGATGTTAATTTCCAAGCCAGTGCACCACTATGCATTAAAAAACTATTTGAAAATACCCTGTTAGTGCCTGCAACAGGTCATTATAATTACTGTAACCAAAAGCTCACTTCTCAGAGATGCCACTGAGACAGTGAGCTCAACTTTTGTTGAATCCCCTGTAGGGCCACCTAAAACTCCTTCCACTCCATCTGTTTTGTTTAGAAAGACCCTAAGGGAAAGGCAGAGGAATCCATGAAGAACCTATTCAGGTGGGATTTCCCAATTCAAAGCATTAAACACACCTACTTTGAGAGACCTTCAGTATCCAGCGTTTCACTGAAGACCCTTTGATAATCAGCAAGTTACGTTCAACAATTTTACAGCACAGGCCCTCAGTATTGCAAAATCCGGACCCAAAGAAAATAAGAAAGCCCATTTCTATGATCACAAACACCTCCCTTCTCAGTTCACAATGCCAAGAGCAGCAGCTGCTTCCCAGAACACAACTGTCTGACCTCACTCTGCTACAGCTTCCTCTGAGAGCAGAGTGGCAGCAAGGGGCAGGGGAAAACAATAATCTTCACTGTCTATGTCCACTCTTCAAGGAAGGAACTGTTCCACCAAAGCTGCGCTTTCGGTTAAGCAGAGACATGAAAATAAGTAACTAGACCTGGCCCCCAGACTGAAAGACAAGTTGCACACACAAGAAATGCCACTTCTTAGGCAAGTTTTTCTAATTCAAATAGACAAAAATAAATATGGGAATCAATTATCCCATCCCTCATGTCACATTCTTCCATATGTGCAGATAGCATCAGGGCTTTCCACACAGTTAAAAAAACCATATCACAAACTAAATACTGAGCCTCACAGAAGAAAAACTCCTTTTCCCTTCATTTGGCAAAAGCAAGAAAACATCCTTGTGTAACAAGAATCCTTTCGGGCCTTACAGTAACAGCATCTACAAAACAACACAGAGCACTCACCTACGCACTGTAGGCACTCAAGTAAATTGTAATCAAGAGACAATCCACTTAATTTGAGCAACACTGCAGGGTACGGCACTGCTACTGAGCCTTAGATGCCCAGACCACAGTGCAATGCTGAGAGCAGAGCAGAATCACTTCCTTGTGTGCTTGGGCTCTCACTGGTTTGCAGGAACCTTCCAAATGATGGGAGGGATGCCTGTCATGAATTCCTCCATTAAACCTACTTAGGTCACCATAATTTCTGCCTGGATGTCCTTCTGCATTGATTCCCAGGGCAGGGGACAAGGAAATGACCCTTCAGGGTCTGACCTAACAAAAGCAGCAGAGCCTGTCCCCAGCTCTTCTGCAAGCACTCACAGTTCAGAGTCCCCTAGTCGATCCATGTTGGCCACATATGCAGGCAACTTGTGATGCACAACTGTTTGTTCCACCTCCAGTTCCTCTTTCTTTATGCGGGAGGATTCAGCCTGCAGAGCAAACAGCTACAAGAGAAACAAACCAAGTAAACAGAGGATCACTGAGATTCACCTCCTTCCCACTCACTGAACTTGTTTACTCCTATTATTTCAACAGCCCTAGAAGGGTGGGGAAGGAAAAAAGTTGCTCTGACCGGCTGAGCACCACATTAGTCCAATTAGTCAAAACAATCAGTACTTTACACACATGAAACTGGAGCCTATTAAAACCCTTCACTCCTCTCCTTGGGGTGTTGCTGTGAGGACATTAGTGGTGCTGGGACACAAGAGCTGGGCAGGACAGAGCTTACCAGTCCCCCTCTGTGCAGGCAGTTTAAAGCCAGGGCAATGTGGGCACGGAGCTTTGACGATAATCTTCTTCCCACAGCCAAGGGTTTGGTGAACTGGCAGGGTGCACCAAGGTCAGTGACACCAGGTCACCCTGAAATCCAGCTCCATCGCCTGTGCAACTCCTTCCCAAGCAACACAGTGAGATTTATCTCCACATTATGGAGAAAGAGATATTTTTCTTTTTCCCCTTTAGCAGATAGGAACCTCAGGCTTTCTGGGACAGATGCGGTTTATGCCTGTGACTCTTATTCACACGAAGAGTTCCTCAGGCTTTTCTGTTTCTCTGCATTTGTTTCTGAGATATTCTTTTTCCTTTTATCATAGTATTTAATGAAAGAAATTACAGGAAGAAAAATGAGCTTTAGAAATCTTGTTTGCTATTGATGTATTAGCATTGTTTCAACAGTGTAAAACAGAATCGCTATTTAATTTCAGCTAGCATAAAATTCAATATTTATTCACATCTTTTTTTTTTTAAACTTGTATCCTACAGGTAGCTGGTTCCTCTTCTGACCTCCAAAAGGGAAAGTCTAGTTTCACCTCTGTCTATTTGCCAGAAAACTCGTATCCAGACTGCAAATTATATCAATCAACATGCAAAACACAAACGATAGCATTGACTAAAAGCAAAGAATACAAAATTTAAGGAAATAAAACAGCTCTATTTCAAAACATATCTTATCCTGCTGTCACTGACCATCCTTGCAGAACCCTCCTGTCAAAGTTTGACTGACCTACTAACTCCATACAATACACAGTGATAAACCTCAGGTTTTTTCCCCAAAAATTGCCTCCTTTTTGAAATTAATTATTGCATTTTACTTCAACATTTTTAGGACAGTGTTGAACAGCTATTAAAACAATAAAAATAGGAAGCACAACATACAACATAATGTTTTGTACCACAGGAGGTAAAGTACAAGACTTACTTTACTGAAGGATTTATACAGAAAGAGTTTCTACTTGGTATGTTTGAGGAAGTGAAATTAAAGTTCAGCTTACATGAATAAGCCTTCCTACTTGTGTGTGATCATGTGTTCTATAGTTTAGAAAGTTCTTAAACTGCAGATTTCACTCATCTCTCTAAAAGGAAGTCATACTCAGAAATGACTGACCAGTGTTACATATTTCTACACCCTCTAAGTATCTGCTGATGGTGCTGTCAAAAATAAGGCATGGAGCTGGGCAACATTTTGTCTGAACCAATCAACCCTTCTTATGGTTTACCGTAAGATCTAGAGTTGGGAAACAGACATTCACAACACTTCCATTAGTCGATCTAAATTGCTTTAAGTGCACAGCAAATAGGGTGAAGTGACCATTTCCAAGTAACAGTTTCTGTCTCTTCGCCAGAATTTACTGCCCATTTCTATTGCTTCTATTGCTCTATTAGCTAAAATCTGGAAGTGACTGAATATTATTCACAAAATCAGCCATACATTCCTTCCAACCCAACCCATTCTATAACTCTACGACACCCCCTTAACCTGCCACTAGTTTCACCTTGTCTAGACTGTGCAGTGTAACAGAAAAGATGTTTGAATAGCATCCAGCCACCTGTCAGACAGCACAGCCAGGGGAGACAATCACCTTCAGCAAAGGCACAGGAATATGCTAAACACATATTTCACGATATGATCACAACACTAAGATTGCTGGAGGCAATTGAAAGATAGATCTCAATAAAACAAAGGACTTAAAGAATCTGCTTCAGAGTAACTGCACTGAACTGAACAGTTACAATGTTCTTGAATAGATGGGACCAATTTTACAAAACTCACAGCATCACACAGTCAGCAGCTAGAGAGTGACCTCAGTTCTGACCTTATGCCGCAACGATTCATTTTCTTCTTGTATGAGACTGCTCCTGAGACATTCAGCTTCAAAGTTCAGTATGACTGGAACTGGTAAGCAACGTTAAAGAAAATCAAGGCGTAACTTGTGTGCAACTGGCTTAATTCTAAAAGCCAGCACTCCATGCTGGCCACTTCTCTGTAAAAACAAAGCTGCCCAGTCCATACAATTAGCAAAAAGTATGTGCATGACCAGAGGACTAGCAACACCTTAGTTACTTAAGTCAACTTTTTACTTTGCTCTTGCACAAACTATTGCATGTGGACTTTGGAAGGATTTTTAGGTCCTTCTTAGAGTCAGAAGTAGAAGACAAGACAGATTCTGTTACTGCTTTACCATACACTGAAGAACAGTTCAAGATGAGCTGAATTCCAGCATAAGCCTGCCCATCAACAAACATGTAAGATAGAACTCTGTAGGGTGGGGCAAAAAACTTACTTCTGCAAACAATCAACTGCCCTATTATAGTGAACAGTCACCAGACAATGTTGTGAACAGAATGTACCCAGAGAAGGATCTAACAGGAGATGCCAGTACAGTTATGGACTATTACCCAAGGTTGTGTGCCTGTTTTGTACTATGTCAAGCAAAGAGTAAAAGCATTTCAGAACAAGATATGCACGAGATAGTTACTATCATAGGGATGATTCAACACCAGCAAGGACCACAGTTGTTTGTGCCCAGGGAATACAACGTATCATCAGATAATTGAGCAGTAACTATTCCAACATCCTCTGGTAAACACCAGCTTTCTAGTCTTATCAAGTCTTGGCTGTAAACAATCACCTGAAAGCAGCAAGTTCTGTAATAGTATATTCTTGGCATCGCTGTTAACAGTGTAACAACAGGGCAAGGGAGCTTTAACTATTAGTTGCAAAAAAGGATATGCATGCACTGAAATAAGACACTCAGGAAGTTGTGCAGAGACACAATAAATGTGTCTGCCCACTGGCGCGAGAAATAGGTAGCAAAGGTGGGGTTGGAGTCTGGAGCAGGAAGGAAGGGCAGGACAAACCAATCCTTCCACTCTGCCTGGTTCTGGAGCTCGGAGGCCTGCTTGACGAAAAACTCCTGCGCCTTGTCATTGCGGCCGTTCTGAAACACAGCAAGAAGAACAGGGCTCACACTTCCATTAAAGCTACCAGATTAGGTCCAGGAATACTTGCTTCTTGTTATGAACACAATAACGACTACTTTCACCACTTGACACAACAAGTGGTCAGTTACAGATTCATCAGGCAACAAAATCTCAAATACTCTAGGAGAGGCTCACAAATGCACTTAATCCAACCTTCTTTCTAGTCGCCACAATCCCGTTTAAAGGCTGAGACAAATCGAACCAAACACACTAATTTCCAGTTAAACCAGAGAAGAGTGCACTGACATGAATACTCATATACAGGACCAAATTATAATTCAAATTACTCGAGTCTACAGCAGATGCAGCCTGAAAAGGTTTCCATCCGACACATTATTCAGATAGGATGTCACACCTCAGGGTGTGACACACCACAGCAAAACAAAACACGAAAAAACACACTTCTGGAAATGTGCATTAGATTTTGACTTCTCCACCAACACCCATCATTAAAGATCTTCAGTCAGGGAACGGAATCTGGAAGGAAGAATCAAGGAGAGAATATATTCCATTGTCTTTCCAGGGTTTGAACAAAAAAAATCTCTATTCCATTTTAAGTTCACTATTTTCCGTTCTATTCAAAGCAAGCAAAAGACATTCATTTTTTCTCCCACATTTCCTTGTTCCAGTTTGAACCCTGTGTTCTGTGTCAGTATCCAAGTTAACTGAGCAGGACTGAGCTAGCAGTACTGCTCTTCTTTCTGAGAGGAACCTGTCTATGTGAGAGCGTGAATATCTTGTTCCAAGCAAACCATGTTTCCCTCTTGCCTGAGTTTCCCTATCCTGCACACGAACTTGTCATGTGGGTCTGCATTAAACTCCTTACTACACTCCTGATCATGACATATGACCTGTTTGTTCCTTACTCACCAGGCCTGTCAGAGGCTCACAAGGGTAGTTTATTGCTTTGGTTTCAGAGACCAGGACCTTTATAAAATAGAAGCCCCAAAATCAAATGCTACCTGAATAGCATGGACAAGGTAGTATCGGAACAAGCTGGTTTTGAGCTTGTTCACTGTTGGCCGATACACGTCTTCCAGACGGCTGAAGAGGCGGCGGTCCAGATAACTCCAGTAGTCGCGCAGGGCGGCCAGGTCGTAGCTCTGAACAAACTGCTGCAGCTGGTCCACTATCTTATCCACCTAAAGAGGGCACAACAGGGAACACTGCAGTCACGTGAGGGCTCCCGAGGCACAAGACTTTCTGCAACTTAGTGCTGAGAAGCTTTAACTGCGTAAGTAGTACAATGCAACTCTCATGCTCTAGCTGCTTTCTAATCCCGGAAACATTCTGCGTCTTGTATGAGCATTCTTCCACTCTGCAGCACTCTTCAAATAAAAGAAAAAGAAACATGATAGAACCTAGCAAAACAGATTCTGACAGAAGTATCACATTTTGCTAAACTCCATTGATGGGGCCTTTTGTGAGTAAGCAAAACTTTCTACCTCTTTGAAAAGTCAGTTGATAAGGAAAAAGAAAGTAATAAAGCGATTAAACGTTGAAAACTCAAGTGCAGCACCTGAAAAAAAAAATATTACTTTTAGACTAAAAGGAAAAAAACCTATATTTAGCCAACAGAAAAAGGAAGTCAGTTCCAGTCTACTGCAATCTTTGAACTACCTTTAATAACTTCATCTACTAAGAAGTTTTGTAACAGGAATTTTTTTATCATTATGTCTCTTCAAAAACAGTTTCTGCAATATGAATAAGGCAGAACGGTGGTATGGGATTTTTTGTTCAATGATTTCTGATGGTCAAGACAGGCACCAGAAAAAAAATCAACCCTGTATGCTGTATAAAATTAAACTGAAGTTGTTTAATATGTGGTTTGTTCTGCCCTCATCAGTTATTATTTTAGGACATCATCCAGCTTCTGTCTCCAAGGTTTCCTACAGATATAGAAAACTGAGGTTTGTGACACCCTTCTCGGACAATAATTCCAATTAAGTCAACTGTTTGCCAACCTCTAAACATTAGCAAAATACTGGTGTTTTTTAAAAATAAAAGCAACATGCTTTATTAGTGATAAAAGTAGTGCTTGTATTGCTGGTCAAAGAAAAATCTAACTGTTCAAAGCACTAAATTCGGTGCCCAAAACTGTTGCTACAAGAATATGAAGCTCACACAAAGGACTAAAACTGTATTTTTGAGACTGGCAAATTCTGTGCCAATTTCCACACGTTAGTCAAGACAGCTGGTGCTCAAGACATACAAACTACAGAGCAGAGCTATAAAGCTACTGGATAAAAATCTCATGAGCGAGGAAAGACGCAGGCAAAGAAATGTCTTCCCGCCGCTGCCCGCTCGGTACGCGAGTCTCCTCCGTTCCTCTCGACTCGAAGCCGAGAGTCCCCTGGTGGGTTACAGGTCGGACGCAGGGTGCACAGAGGGCCGGGCTGGCCACCGGCGCGGGGCGGCTGCTGGAACCCCTGGCTCGGAAGTCGGGCGAGGGGATGGAGCCCGCTGTCCTGCGCTGACCCGCTCCGCAGCCGAGCAGGAGGGGAGCCTTCACCCGGCTAAAGCCCCGCGCCAGCAGGCTACGCGCACAGAAGCGGCGGCAGGGCGGGCCGGGCGGCTGCGGGATGCGGGGGTCCCGCCCGCGCGGCCGGCCGGGCCCCGGCGCCC
>VZRZ01006827.1:2481937-2508523 GCA_013398175.1 Climacteris rufus | reverse complement strand
CCAGCCCAGCCCACCGGGGCCGGCACCGGTGCGGCCGCTCCCGCGGGGAAGCGCAGGGGCTTCGAGGGCTCCCCCGTCGCCAGGCCGGCTCCCCTCGACCAGCCCCGGGAGCGCGGAGAGGAGCCCGCGGCCCGCCCGGGGACCGCGTCCTCCTCGGGGAACACCCGCGCCCAGCGCCCTGCCGGGAACGGGGACGCGGCCGCCGCTCACCCGGAAACCCTTCTCCCGGTCCGCCTTGATCTCAGCGTCCAGCTGCTTCAGGGCGGCGGTGAAGCCGCGGAAGAGCAGATACTCCCGCACCAGCTCATCCGTGCGTTCCGCTGCCGCCGCCATGGGGCCCCGCGGCGCCGCCGGCTGCGCCCGCCCACGGGCGGGGAGGGGAGGGGATGGCCCGGCCCAGCGCCAGGAGGACTACAGCTCCCAGCGTGCCTTGCCCTCTCCCTTCTTCCCAGCTCCGCTCCCCTCTCCGCCGGCGCGTGCGGCCCGCGTTTTTCCCGCCTTCTGATTGGTCGCCGTCGGGCGCCGGCTGTGCGCTGATTGGCCCTCCGCCACGTGCGGCGCGTGTTGCTTGGCGCGGGCGGGCAGAGGCGCGGCGGCGGCCGGGGGCGGGGTCCGGGCGGTGCCGATGGATTGATTGATTGACCGACCGACGGACAGACCGACCCCTAGAGGCTCCCGGCGCGGCCCCTCACGGGATTCCCCCGGCCAGCCTGTCCCCTCTCGGCCTCAGAAGGAGCTGCAGGGGCGGGCACTCTTACTTCTAGGCTGTGCTTGCGGTCGGTAGAGGCAGCGGACATTAATCCAGTGGAAGGCCGGGAAGGGCTTTCCAGGCGGGCGCCTCAGGGCAGCTGTAGCAGGCCCGGCTAGGCCTGGATCTGGCCCTCTCGTGCAAGTGTATGTCTGGTATCGTTGCCCACACCAATTTTATAGGGTAAAAAAATTCACTATTGTAGAGAAGCCTGTCATTTAGTAACATCGATGGGAGCAGAGAAGTCTCTGTGCTTTGTGAACTCAAGCCCTGGATATTCCATGGAAATGAAACATCGAATCATTGTAGGGAAGGGTGCAGGAGATGGGAGGCTGGCTTTAGCTGGGTTGCAGTTAATCGTTAGTAGCAGATTACATTTTAGTAAGTACTTGACAGGCAGGTCTCTCTCTGGCCAAGAGAATATTTCAAACTCCCATTATTTTCTACAGAAAGATAATCTCTTGTTAGTCAGCCAGATTTTTTCCCTTTGTCTGTCCACTAGGCAAGCTGTAAGATTTCTTTTTATTCACTTACATATTTATTCAGTATAAATAAATGTTGCATTGCAGCTTTCGACAGACACAGCTGGAGGCTGTAGGAAGACATAACAAAGTGAGTCTCAGTCCCCTGACTCACCTGCAAGAGGTAGAACACTGCATGGCAAAGCAGCCCTTGCCACAGGCACATCACTGGGTTCCTCTGGCAAGACTCTTCAGCAGCTTGCGGGGAAGAGTTTTATCCCAGTCAGACAGCTGTGCCTCAGAGGTGCGGAACAGTGACTATTTCTCTATGCATCACTATAATACATGAGTGTGTTCAAATTTAACCAGGTTGAGGTTCAATTTATGAAGATGATCGCTGTATCTTTTTTTTTAATGGGTGCCAGTGTGTGTGTAATTTCACTGTATGCACCTTTTCTGAATCTCTTTAAAGCTGCCAACTCAGCGTAAGCAAGTTGTCCAGTTTGTAGTTTCTGGGTCATGGGTTTATCATGTGCCTTATCTGTACTTTGTTTACAGGCTTTTTGCAGCATTTTTATGGCTTTGCATTTTCTTTCATAGTGTTTTGGAAACAAACCAAGAGATCCCATGATGAAGTTGATTTCAAAGCATTTTGTTCTGAAATCAGAACAGTGAGTTTAGGGACAGAAGAAGTTAGAGGGAAAGGAGTAATTCCTTCAGGTTTATGAGGTGCACTCTGTCTTCAAGACATGGAAAAATAAGTTCAGGGAAAAAACAAGCACCAGTCCTGTTTCTTGGTCTCTACTAAAGGAGGAAACTATTTAATCAAAACTGTTTGTAAAGATTAAATTTACTCAAAATACTACTGAAAAGTACTACGATATTACCATCCTCGAGGCAGAGGAATAAACATCAGGAGTCTTTTCTCAACTCTGCCACTGATTTGTTTAGTTACATTGGTTACTTTCAGTTTTCCGGTTTGTAAAATAGAGAGGGTAATGATTGGTTAGGACAGGAATTGTCCCCTGAATATGCTAAATACCACTATATGGGGCTTGTGCCTGCTGAGCCCCTTAGCTCTCATGTAGGTTGAGGTAAGAGTTCAGTCTGCTGTGTTCTGAGCAAGATGCAAGTTAACCTGAAGTTGTCATGATCTCAGAAGCCAAGACTAAACAACTACTTCCTTTGCCTGGTCTAAGGAGATTATGTTCACATGCCAGTTCTTGAAGTTGCTTTGTCATAGTATCATGTGTCCCTTGTGTGACTTCTTGGGGCCAAGGAAGTTCAATGTCTTAAAAAGCCTAAATACAGAAGGTCGCCTGTAATCCTAGTGCTTAGTGCCTGGCTAAAATATCAGGCATGAAAGCTCTGCAAGGTAGACATGGATGGTCTCACCATGCACATAAATCATGAAAGATTTTGGAGATGTGTACATTTAAATGCACTAGCCATAAGTTTTCAGTTGTGCATGGTATAGATGATGAAGGAATGATGTGCAGCACTGAAGTTAATCCAGTTAATCCAGATTTTTGCTAGGAGAAGCTTTTGCCATGTTCTATGATGCTGTAATCCAGGTTACAGCAGTGTAGAACATGGCAAAGACTTCTCCTAACAAAATTCTCATGGGAAATCATCAGTAAAATCTTATGCCTTAAGTTGGTAGGCATCCAAAAAGACTTCACAGTGTGGTGTTTCTGGACATGCTCCAAGAAGAGAACGATCCAAACAAGACCATTTGTTGATGATAAAAGATGAGAGTTAAGCAGCAAATGTCTGTGTGACTGGGTGTTATGTGTATCTGTTGCATAATATATACCCAAATATTTATATTCTATGTGGAAGTTTACTCTCTTATTAATGCTTTCTCCTTTTCATGTATATATGTGTAGCTAGTGAAACAACATAGTTGTTTTCACAGAGATATGGAAATTACTGAAGGTGAAAATGAAAGAAAAGTGAAGAAAAAACCAAGGCATGTTAAAACATGAATCTAGTTAGAGCAGAGAACAATCAGTTCTGTTTTCTTCTTATGTTTAGTATCAGATTTTGCGTAAGGCTAAGACATCCATCCAGAAGCTGGAGCAAACCTTGTGTTCTTTGCTGAAGATGAAAGGTAACTGTCTGAAAGTATTTGCTTTGACAAAGAGCCTGGACTTGGTTTTTATGTATTTGTTAAGCAGAGACAGAGGTACACAGCTGAGCCCATTAAAGCACTGCAGCCAACTGTGGCTTTAGTTGTAGCAATAAGCAAGGGATAATGAAAAGTCTATCAATCCGCTAAACACTGCATTTCAGAAATCCACCTCGGACTGTCTTTCCACCCCCTCCCCACACACACCTTTCCCAGCCTAAGTGAAGGAGGGAAACAAGCAATTCCTGCTATGCGGTGGCAGCAGGGCCGTTCAGGCTGAGTACCCCCGGCAGGTGCTGCCGATTCGCCGCAGCAGGTGTGGGGCTGCCGTGGGTCCCCGGGCTGTATCCCTGGGCTGCCGGTGGGAGCTGCAGGAGCGGGTGTGCTCCTCCCGCCCGCACAGGGTGGCACCGTGCGAGTCACCAGCTCTAACTGCAGAACAGCACGCTGTGCTGGGAGGTAAAAGGATTTCCTAGGCTAGGAAATGGAAGCCTCTGCTTAAGAATGTACTACGGTAGAAATGGATAAGAGAGGTGATAAAGTTTTGTTTTCTTTCAGCTTGGCGGGCCATCTTCTCGCCCTGCTGTGTTACAGGCTGTGACACCTCGGTCACGCAGGTGCCGCCAGCACTTGTGACAGCTCCCGCTGCGGGGCTTCACGCCCTCAGCAACGAGCCTTCTGCTGCCTGCCGCTGCCTCTGCCTCTGCTGGCAGCAAGCAGGACTAGGGGCTGATAGGGTAGAGGCTCTGGACATCTGTTTTTGTCCCTTCTAGCGTCCAAATTCCTGTCAGCTAGGAAAACAAAAATTGCTATTCATGTAACTTGCACATCCAATAATTTGCATTAATTAGAAGTCTCAGTACTTAAAATGAATGTCCTCATCTGAACCCACATCCTTGGATAACCCATAAAAATGAGTCATAGGTAAAAATAATAGTTTGACAGAGCAAAATTGAAGGGATAACAAGCAGTGAAGCTGGCCAAGGGGAGTTTGGAGGCAAGCTTCCCCTTGTGTTTACTTGCATATATGTAAAATTCACACTGCTTGTGAATCACAGGTTAGATGTCAGGGTTTGTTACATACAATTTGGTCATTATAAGGTAATCAAGAAATAGTGTATTGACTAGTGCATGCCTGCGCTTTGATTTGCTTGTTGTTTTCACCATCAGTTCTGTCAAATCAATGTTAGAAAGAAGGCATTGATTCTAAGTTCCTCAGTGTCCATAAACTCCCAGTAGTGCTAGTTACATTGTAGGATAGGCAGATGTTTATTCTTTCACATAATTTCTGCTTAATGAAAAATCTTGGTGTGGGAAGAACCAGCTGTTGGCAGTATTGTGCTTGGTTGGGGCTGAGGGGGAGAGAAGCCTAAAGTGCCACTGATGTGACAGTAACCTTTCTGCTGACAACAGAGAGATGCAGTCTGGAGGATGGGAGCCCTTCTAGCTTGGAGGAAGTCAGGGAGGAATATGTCAAGAGGCAATTTGGCACTCACAGGTAAGGGCTTATCCTAGTCAAGAAAAGATGATAATACTTTGCACTTGCTTCCATCCCAGCATCTCTGAACCTCTTTGTCATTGCTACTGTATTTCCAAGCAGAGGTTTTTCATCATGACGAAAGGATGAAGAGATTTCAGCTGGACCCCTGTAATCCCATAGAGTGCACAAACATTCTAAGCATGCTGTTGGTCTCTCTTTTCCAGTCAGTGCTTGTATTTTCTTTCCCTTATATGTAGCTGATCTCTGGCAAGGATTTCTCATTGCCTGAAAACAAAAGAAGGAGGAAAAGCAAGCTTGGGAAGAATGGCCCTGGGCTCTGGAGTGACCATGACAAGGGCTTTATTAATCCAGTTAAGAAGTTGTTGATGTGGCTTTTTCCCCCTTGTGTTCTTTCCAGCACTACATCAGCCTCAGAAGCCGTGAGTGAAAGTGACTCTGCCATCTGGTATTTGCTCCAAGAATATGAAAAACAAACAGTGGAAGAGTATGGGAAGCCAGACTTGATCCAGTTTCCAGACACTTTATCCCCAGATCTAGTGGAATTTGAACGGTAGGTGCACCCCACGTTGCCTTCAGGTTTTTAACTTGTTTGCATTAACACTGTGCCTCCAGGCGCTGCTGTTCATGCAGCCCTGCTAGAGCCCACATCTGCCTTGCTTGAGTCTCGTGCCAGCAACTTTGGCCCTACTGGTGGTGAAGCTGACCACTTCCTGTGTCCCTGTGACTTGCACATGAATGGATTCTCAGTGTTGTAGCAGTCCCCAGCTTTTCAGGCCTTGGTAAATCCCTGAGGATTTTTCACTCCTTGAGAAAAAGAAGAAAGTTTTTTTCAAGTGTGTCAGTCCCTGTGTTGCCATGCTTTACCTTTACTGTCCTTATGGCTTGCAGAGTAAGATGGAACATACATGCTAACAGCAGTGGTTTAACAGGGAATTGTATCTGGAAGAGGAGGTTATTATTATATATATTATCCAGGATGATATATGCAGGTGTGTGTGCCCCTCTGTGTTTGTGCTTTCAGTACCCCTATCAAGTTGTATCCCTGCAACAGAGCTAGATTTTAGCAATGTAATAATTGCTGCTCCAGATGAAATTGTTGAGAGTCTAGTTGTATGTGTTCCAGGGAGGTGCAGGAACCAGAGGTAGACACATACTTTTCCCCACAGTGGTGCTCATCCTTCCTCTAATGCTGTTGTTATGAGGAGCTTGAACACTGTTGCCCCTTCCAGAAACAGACCCTTAGCTCCTGGCAGCTTGGAGTACTTTTTAGTGGGATCAGAGTAGGGTAAGCCTTGATTCAACCAAGGAATTACTTGTAGTCCTCAGCCTGTGGGCTGTAGACTATTGGTCATCTGGAAGATACCAGAAAGCATTCTGCAACAATGCAAAAATGCCTGCAACACTGGGGAGGAGGGGAACCTAAACACTTGCATGTGTGTTACACTTAGAGCTAGTGGATGTGAGTCTGTAAACCCTTTGAGCTACTAAATTCCCAATGCAGGACCTAAAAGTCAAAGATCACTGTTTTCATGTCAGCTGTCCAGGTATTTTAGAGATTGTAATGGTAAAATTACTGGTTTTTTTCCAAAGATACTGATATCTTAAAACTTAGTACAATATATTCCATGTTCTTCCCCTTGCTGTCAGACAACACTAGGAGGTACTTAGAGGTTTTGTCCTGGTTTTACAACAGGATAAATGGTTATTTGATTGTAAAGATATAAGAAAGAGATGCACTTGTAATCTATCCGGTACCATAAAGCAGTCAATTTCACCCTAACCATTCCAGAGTTAAGAATATGCAGTGCAGGAGAATCCACAGCTGAAGTTGGCTGGCATCCTCTTCCACAGCATCACCACCATAAACAAAAACTTCTGCAGTTCCTTCTTGTCTTTTGCTTTGAACTGCTGTTTATATCCAAAATTCCCTTGGATCACGGAGTTTTACTCAAAAGGAGACTGCAGCTGTGCCAGCAGATGGCAGCAGCCTCCTACTACCGCTCCTGCTTTTGCTCCTGTGAGAATTGGAGGTGGCTGTAGTAAAGTATCGTTTACAAGACCTTGAAATGTGCTGAATCAAGATTTTCAGGATTAGAAAAATCTACTTCACAGAAGACTGTACGACACAGCCATAAACACCTGACTTTCACTGTCTTTACTGACAAGGTAGACCAGGGTCTGTACTGTGTAGACTCTGGCACTTATCCTATAGTCTTAAGACAGATTGCATTTGGTTTGTAGCTAATTCTTGCCAAAATATGATCTCTTATAACAAGCAGACAACAAAAGGGACTCTTCAGCAAAGAAAGCAACAGCCTTTCAGTGATTGTTTAATCACATTATTTGGGGAGCATCAGAAATGCCTTGAGCTCCAACAGACTGGGTTTTTTCCCACGTTCAGCAGCAGGAGCTACATTGATAGGACTGCACAGTACTCTGTCCAGTGCAAAATGTGGTTGCATCCCTCCAGCTGGGAAGGAAATAGCTGAGTCATGCTTCAAGCTTAATTTCTTTAGCAGAGCAGTCTAACAGTGATTCATGTTCTTGTTTGAGAAACTCCAGGTCCTTTGTTTTGGAGCTGGACATCCAGAAACCTTAGTGAGTGTAGTACCTTACGTGAGAATGCTGATTCCCTTTCCAGTGTTATGTCTCCAGCAGTGGTGGAAAATACTCCACAATATGAAAACTGGAGTGTAAACATGTTTATGCTTGCATACAAAATTATCTTTTCAATATTGGTTTGCTGGAACAAATATTTACAAATAAAATAGACTGAACTCTTTTGAGTTACTTTCTCAGGCAATACTGTTCAGTTAATCAGGAAATGTGCTCATTTGGGACATCTTCCAAGGAATCATTTTGAGCCCAACCATAGTAACAATGACTGATGTTTATAGAACTGTTAGTTTGTACTCCTTTGGTCTTGTTATTTTCATCTGAGAAGCTCTAAGCATTTAATTAATGTAAAATAACCTTTAGTGCTGCTTTCTGAAGTAAGCATTATTATGCTTGGTTCACTGTGCCACAGAGTGCTAAGAGAAGAAGCAGGCTTGTTCCGAGATTTAGTCACTGGGTTGAAATTATGACCCCTATGTTCCACCACCAGTTTCACTACAGACTGTGTAGAAGTCAGTCTTAGGTATGTGTTTCCTCAGATGAAAAATTGAGGAAATTGAGCTCCCATGCTCAAGTCAGAGCATTCAGACCTGGGGCGCACTCTGTCTGCATGTATAGTACCTAATGCATCAGGATATGACCTCAGCCAGGGCTTTAAAAGTGCAATGCCAGTAAATATATTAAAAGTTACTTACAGTGCAAAATGTTCAGGATGCAAAGGCAAGTAACTGAAAATCTTTTAAATTCCAGAATGAGGTTTGTCTGTGCAACAAGGACAACCTGCAGTGCCTGGAGCCTCTGTTGAGAGGCAGTCCTGCTGAGGCTGTAGCTGGAGCCTGTTTTTTGCAGGTGAAATCTTCAAACAGTGTTGGGCAACCTTCAGTAATTGTCTGAAGTCTTAGAGGTGGAGTCAGTGAAGTAGTTATGGACCAGAGCTACTCCCCAGACTCCTGTGGATTTTCAGTAGCTGGCTGCCTTTTAGCCTGCTCTTAAGAGATGCTCCCTTTTCTTTCATTCCAGATACCTGTGTTTTTATAAGCACACAGTGGACCTGCTGATAGAGCATGGAATTATTTGCACTGGAGAGGTGCCTCTTCCTGAGGTCTCCACAGCTATTTCCCATCTCTGGCAAGAGCTTTCTGAAGAAAGCAGGGACAGCATCTTGCAGTACTGTAGCCAGAGAGATTTCCTCATGGATCCCAAGGCTGCTTGCCCAGAGCCTGCATGCACGGAAGGTAGTGTGAGGGACAGCGGAGGTAACAGTGAGGAAGCCAGTGGTTCCTCAGTCTCCACACCAGAGGAAGTAAGTGCTCAGTAACATTCATAGTCAGCCTCTGAAACTCCAAGCCTTTAGGTGCTAATTGGCTCTGCAGCTTTCAACTGGAAACATACAGTACTTGTAACTCAGCTTTCTCAAGAGCACTTGAAAGCGTAAGTGGAGACAATAAGCAGTCTTTGAGTAAATGTCTCCACCAAATTTTCTCTTGATAAGGTACAGAGCAAGCTACAGAAGTGCAGTGGTAGTAATTCTGCTAGTCTCCACTGACCTATAGAGTTTCTGTGCTAAGTAACCATTAAATTTGTTCGTAACTGCTCCAGGGACAGGAAGCAAGAACAAGAATTATGCAGTTACTGTGCTCTGCAAACTCTCTAAGAAGAACAGATGATCTAAATCCAGAAGGAATACCTAGTTTGCCAAAGCCTGCTGTGTTTTGAGTTGGGTGGGTTTTTTCATCAAAGGCCTTGGTAGCAAAGAGAAAGTATTTTTATACCAGTTCCAGTGGTAGAGGGCAAGTGACTGCCTGTACTACGCACCTCTGCAGAGCCAAGAAGTCAGTGACTGAGTAGACCAGGGCATTTGCTAATAAGAGATTGATTAAATAACAGCCAGCTCTTTATAAATGGTTCCTGGAGCACTGATTGCTGAAGAAACTAGCTGCTCAAAGAGGTATGTGTAATTTTATTAGCTGCAAGGGAGGGACAGATGTTCACCTTTATCATAGAAGTGAGTTGCATTGACAAGTTCTTTTTGAGTCACAGGACACAACTCATGTTGCTCATCGCCTTAGGAATGCCACGGGCATGTTCTGTGTACAGTGCTTTTGGCACAGAAAGTGTGTGAACTGTGTTATGGCAGAGTGAGCTAATGAATTTATTGGTCTGGCACAAGGAACATCCAAACTCCTCTGTAAACTGGAATCAGACTTGGAGAGACTGGCTGGTACAGCTGAGCTCTCCAGCTGTAAGCAGCAGTCCCTAAAGCACTGATACAATTCATGGTTTTTACTGATTTTTTGAGAGGTGGAATGTTAAGTTTAATTCCTAGAGGTTGAAGCACAGACTTAAGGGAATGGACTGACCTTGTGTTCCTAGTCGTGAAATACAGTTACTCCATATTATTCCCATCTCTACAAAATCTCTTGGTTTACTCTAGCTGTAAACACACCTGTTAAATGTAAAGAAAAAATATCATGCTTTGAAAGACTTCATTATTAAAAATTATGCCCTAGGTAAAACTTTTAGTTGGCTGGATGTGCTGACATCTGAAGTGATTTCTCTGCTAGGTAATGTTTGAAGATGCGTTTGATGTTGCTGCTGGTTTCCTTGACAGAAGCAAGACTCAGGGAATGTCTACTCAGAGGTAAATTACAAACTCACTCTTTTTGGTAGACACAGTAAGATAATAGCCCACTGTCAGTACTCCATGGCAAGTACTCTGTGGAGTAAGACAATAGCCTAGCTCTCTTTTTTAGGAAATGGTTAGAGTAGCATCCTCCAGCAAATGTGCTCACAATAATACTTCCTTTTAAGGTGAAAAAGTGAAATGCCTAATGGTCATTTACAGCAGAATCAGTAAGAATCACTTATTAAGAGCAGCCCTGTAACTTCAGGAAAACTGGGGTCCTTCTGATTTTCTTCACCACCCTGCACAGCTTTCCCTCTTTTCAATTTGCAATACTTGTAATGTTTTCCTTTTCTCTCTCTCACTTACCAGGCTTGTGAGGACAATGAGGCATTCCCTAGATAAATCAGCTAATCATAAACTGTACTTTCATTTAATGAGACAAAATTGATAATTTTTTAACATTTTTCCCCTTGTCTTTTTCAAGTACCCTAATTCAGTCACAAGGAGGCAGTCAGGTTAAAGTGTGGTTGACCTGAACAGTAACACCAAAGAAACACAAGACCCATTAAATAATAACATCTCTTTCCTCTTCAGATCAGATGAGTTACCTAGAAGAGAACATGTCAGATACAAAGCTGACACTGCCTTTGATTTTTCCCAGTAGACCAAAGAAAGAAAAGGGTTGTTTTCCTCAAGAGGAAAATCACATTATGATTCATCTTTTATGTATTCTTGCTACTTAGCCTTTGCTAGGATTGTTTCTCTTTACAAATAGTCTTTTTAATCCGTGGGGTTTTTTAATCCCATTTTCCACTTATTTTTCAACATTTAGAGTGATCTTTAATGTGACTCTCTTCCTTTCACCACCATTCCAGGTTGCACTTCCAGGAGAGAATAACTTAAAATAGGTTGTTTTGGCTGTTGATC
The DNA here is from genome assembly GCA_013398175.1 of Climacteris rufus. Taxonomy (NCBI): domain Eukaryota; kingdom Metazoa; phylum Chordata; class Aves; order Passeriformes; family Climacteridae; genus Climacteris; species Climacteris rufus. Next base: position 2,497,513 of record VZRZ01006827.1, on the reverse strand, counting down.
AGAATATATTTGAATGGATAAAAAAGTTTAACAAATATTTACCTATTAAATAACATTTATTAGGTTACAATCTCCATTTGCTTTTAAAATAAGATTAAGTATTCCTTAATACTGCAATGTATTGCCATATTTTTTACAGTCTGTTTTAGGTCCCAAATCAGTTTAGTATTTCAATAGTCAACATTTATTGTTTTCTCTTCATTGCCTGTTGTTCTATGCCTTGTAATTCTGGACAGAGGTGTAATAGCAGAACTTTGTAAAATCCCAGGAAGAATACAGAGGTGAGGTCCAGAATGAATAGCTTAGCTTTTTGCCACAGTTACCTGAGGACAAACTTGCCAGTAATAGCTAATGTCATTTCATGGCCACAGGTTTCTGCATTCACTCAAAAACTTTACCAAAAAAGTCAAAGCTGTTCCTCTGAACAACCTTACAAAATACACTCCTAATTAACCATTGTTTCTCTCTGTTTTAATGGAGATGTGCTTTTCCCCAAAAGAATGTTGCTATAGCTGTCATACATCAGTGGATCTCCTTGTCGTAACAACAGTTTCTTGTACTGCTGTTCTCTGTTCTTACGTCTTCCTTGCACTTTGTAGACAGTATGTCATCGCTATATCCATCACACTCCTCCCTGTCTTGCTTGCCTATTCTTTTTAATATCAGAACCATCTTGAAAACAATTTGATTTTTTTTTTAATTTATAAGTAAAATGTGGAGAAGAGAAAGTAAGGAGAAGGGAACAGGAAATTAAATACAGGCTCTGTTTCCATTTTCAGTTCAGCATTTGCAAGCTGCACTTCTGAAAATCCAGAGGATCACCATGGACTCTATCTGCAAGTTACAGACTTCCTAAAACACCTCTTCTTTGTTAATACACAGTTTTGCCAGGTAAGCCTTGCCAAAGGATTCCTTATAGAAGGAGCAATGTATTTCAGAGCAAGGTATTGCAGGGGCAATGTCAGAAAGGGGTTTTTGTATTTGGTGCTTCTGATCATATTCTCCAGAATGATTACAAATAACAGCTTGGGGTTCATCATTTCAGATGTGTCATTCCAAAAGGTCAGTAGGATTGCCTTGGTAAGAGGCAAAGCGTGAAGGGTTATTATTACTTATCAAAATGGCAAATGACATGAGGAATTTTCAATATTTTCTTTTATTATTGTTTGCATGAAAGTTCCTTGTGGAAAACCTTGAGTGATCTGCTCTGAGCAGGCCGAGCTCACTTCGCGCTTCTCCATCAACCGCCATCTCCTTCATTCTGAGCTCAGTAGAACCACCTTCTGCTTGTCTGGGTGCCAGGTTCCTTGCCCTGAGGCCTCCACTGGCAGGTCTTAGGAGCAGGATATTCATATTCTTGAAAGAGCTGATAAACAGCTCTTGATCTACCTCTTAACCTCAGCCTACTGTTGCAGGTTTGCTGAGCCAGAACTCTTTTTGTTCACAGTATTCTTCCTCCCCTTCTTGTCTTCCTGCTAAGGAGATGGCTCACAGCTTGCACATGGATAAAGAACTGAAAGGGAGATATCCCTCAGCCAGAGCATGCTTGTTTTGGCTCAGGTCAATTGTACCTCCACAGTAGCCATTGGTTTGTTAGTTTTTATTCCTAGCCCCCACCCAGTCTCTGATAGTTGAACAGGAGCTCCTTTGAAGGAAAATAGAAGGTTTGTAATGAAGGGTAGTTGTGACAGAAAACAAAGCAGATACTAGTGTTGCACCACTGTCTGAATATCACCCAGTGGCTCCTGCATGCCATTTGGTTCCCCATCCTTGGGAGATAGTAGCACAAGAAGAGGTGCAGAGAATGGCAGCAGGCACAGGAAAAGGCATTAAGCAGAAACTGTTAGAGTAGGGCTTGTCTACAAAAAAGACTGAGGGGTACTGCAAGACCATTTTCTTCCTACATGGTGTGGATTTGGTACACAGAATGATTAGTCATTATGTCTAACAGATGAAAAACTACAAAGCACTCCATAAAATGAACAAACAACATATTAAAAATATTCACATATACAAATTACCATATTTAAAGTCCAGTGTCATCCATCCATGAGCAATTACTAAATCTGAAGGTCCAGACTCAATTTCCAGTTCAGAAGGTCCTCACAGCACAGTTTGCTATCATACAGGAGCATTTATTGTAAAACAGAGCACACTGTGTGCCCAATTCTTGCACTTTTTGTCTAAACTTCCGCTCCTGACCATTGTCAGAGATCAGGCACTGATCTACACGGCCCTTTGGTCTGTGAATAGCTTTGTTCTGTGTAAAAGCAGAGTTCTTCTTGTGTTTATGTAAATGACCATGAACTGAGCAGGCCTAGAAAAGAATGAAAAGCTTTAGGCAAGATACGGCATTTGCTGGTTTTAAATTTCTTTTGTGAGTGTCATGCCTGGTATGGTCTCATTTTGTCCTTCTGCTTGGGGCTGCATCATTACATGTGAGCCCAAATCCATCTCACAGTTCCCAGATGAGGTGGTATGGGAAGAGGTAGTGTCTCTTTCAAGGTTTAAAGAGGCACACTTAAAATAAGACTAGGAGAATGGGAGTGATGGGAAGACAAGCAGCAAAAGAACCCAAAGTACTGCAAATTGGCAACTGACTGTACTCTGTGATTCCAAAAGGAAATAAAAAGCTGCACACAGTTCTTTTACACAGAAACTTTTTGTTGTCTGTGATAAGACAATAAATAGGGAGTCTGAGCAGAAATCACCCAGGATAGATAATGTGAAGGTCACAATCTTTTTTGATTTAGAGTGCAATACAGCACATCTAGACAGTGCTGCCAAGAGGCAAAGAAAGAAAGAAAAAAGAAAAAAAGAAGATATGACTGACAAGGTATTTTTTGTTTTGAGAGCAGAAATTCGGATCCATCTCAAAGCAAACAGATTGAGACAGTTATGAAAGTGGTTGCAGAGCAGGGATAGAAGATGTTCCAGCTAGCTTGAAACACACCAACTCAGGCAGCAGCAGAGAGATCAGTATAGGCTACTCACCTTACCCCAGAAATGGGGCTGCTCAGAGCATCAGAGACTCCTGGACTTGACAGGGAAAGGAACCCGTCCTGCTTACCTTGTGGGTATGACTGAACCTCTGCAGACCACTCCCCTTCCCTTGATGTGGTACCTGTGCTGGTACTGTGCTAGCCCAGGAGTTTGGGCAGTGCTGGAATAAATTATCTCAAGGATAAAGCAGTGTCCCAGTACACTGTGCACACACGTTGTAGAAGATGCAGAGGTGGGTAGCAGATACAGTAAGTACCAAGGTAAGGCATGTGATGTGCACCCAACTGAAATACAAAAGTCACCTATGGTCTCCTTTCCTTTCATCTGCAGAGCTGATGAGGTGACGAGGTACATGATAGAGAAAGATTTCTGAGCATGAGATTAGCTAAGCAATCTCATAATTTTTCAAGAGCTGTTGTCTTAAGGTCACATCATAAGAGAAGCCTAGCAGCAAAGGCAGTAAAGAATTAATTTAGACTGAGATGCAAAGATTTTGCCTAAATGAAACTCAGTGGGGTTTTTTATTTTTCCTAAATAGTACTGAACACCTTTGTGTCTTGAAAGGCACACTTTCTTTTAAAATTATGGATTTTAGATGAGTCACTTGACAAGCAAGTGGGATTTAGTGCTCCTTAAGCTATACATTTTTAAACAGCACCTATTTTTAAAAGCAGTCTTTCACTGAAGAGTCTTGCATCAATGCAGAAGGTGGACTAGCTGGACTGCAGGCGTGAATGCTTTCATATTCCAGGCTTTGATTTCTCAAGACCCACTTATTCTCTGTAAACCGGTGAAAGAGAAGACCATTTGCTAAAAGAGGAGCAAAGCCTGAAGCTGGTAGAAGTTAAGGCCTCAAGGAAGCTCTCATGCCTTCAGAGCCTGTTACATGACATTCTTGCTACCACAGTCAGTAACAACTGTCTAGATGATGTAAATAGACACAGGGTGGAGCCCTGTGATTTTAGAAGGAAATTGGCAGAAAATTTGAGCCATTCTTCATCAGGCACCTCAGACACTTGACAAGTGCTGGTTGCTGATTCAGAGAGGAGGGAGGGCTCATGGTGCATTCACTGGCACATCAGCTCTTGACCAACTCACTGTATATTTGAAATTCAATGAACTCCTCTGGTTTTTAATCCTCCTTGACTTGTTGGGGTGGGGGGGGCTTTCAGGAAGAAGATCTTCGCTGTGATTATGAGACCGTGATGCTGAGGTGCACTGAGACCTTCGATGATGAAGATTTCTAAACAGTATCTCTGCTAACGTTTTGCCCAGCACTGCCAGGTACACCAGGCATGTGAAGAGGCTTCACCTCTTTCAGTGCTTCTCTAGGCAGTGTGTGGAGACACTGTGTTGAAGTGATTTGTTACCATTGACTTCTCCTACCCTCATTAGTACTTCTTGATAGATCAGTTGAGCAATTCATGCTTTTAAAAAGTTTTAAAGGTCTTAGCTATTTATTATATCTTAATAAATGTTTGTACCCATTGCTATTTAATGTTTAGCCTCACTTCCCAAAGAAACTGAGACATGTACAGTTAAGTGACCTTTCCAAGCATAAGCTGTGGAAGAGCAGCAGAGAGGCCACATCAGTGGCAGTCTGCACACTCCCATAGGATGCAGGTCTCAAACTGCAACCTATAAAAATCACCCCCTGGCAGCGAGGACTTTTCTGGTGCAATTTTTCATCTTGGGCTGACAAGGAAAGAGGGATTTCCTCACAGAGAGTGGGAGGAGTCTCTTCCATCTCTTTATGAGGACAGCAGCAGTGGGCACCCACTCTCAAATCACCCAGAAAAGTGAAGGCACAGTAATACACTTCGGATTATTTACTTCTGCAAAGTGTGTAAAGCTGAGTGATCAGCCCTGTGCTCTTCTTCCACATCTAATTCTTGGATGAATAGTGCTGCTCACATAGTGTCTTGGAATTAAAAGTGCTGTAAAAATGAATAAAATCCTTCACATATCTGAGTTGTCATTAAAGGCTCTCCGCAGACTTGAACAAATTGTGTTCTGATAGTGGTAATGTTGAGGTCGTGCTACCAGCCATCACAAACAGGCAGGATAGAAGTTCTATTTTCAAACCTAAATTAAAGCTGGTGTGACTAGGTATCCATCTTCAGCAGCCAGCTTTTAGACTGAACCCAAGAGGGCTGGACTGTGGCCCAGCATCACCTTGGTGCATAAAAGCATGATATATTCAGGCAAAAACACTTGGAGCTGAGTACTGAAGTACAAGGGAAGAATAAGCACTACAGAGCTCTTTCTGTCCCTGTGGTCAAGGCTGTGGTAGCATGTCCAGATGAATGTTTGCCAGGCTGCTGTGTTTGAAATTGGGGGTGCAGGGGGCCTGCTTGGGTTTAAGAGCTCCTCAGAGTTCCCCAGGGTGCAGCCTTGCCATTCCCTGGCCATTCTAGTGTCCTTCATTTATCCATGCTGCCATTGCTTTGAGGCTATAAGCATTGTAATGACATTAAGGAGAGAATGAAGAACACATTACTTGGATTCCTCCTCTTGCATGATCATAGTTTACAAGACTGCAGGCCTGCTTGTAACATAGGAACATGGTTTCCTCTCCTGCAGAGCCAACTTTACACAGACAATGGCTGTTCTACCCTGGTGGGTGTGAAGTCTGCTCTGCCTTGGCAGGGAAGAAGCCTTAATTCCTGAGCATGTGTTAGGTGTGCACAGGTTCCACATTGAGCAGCACTCACTGGCTGGTCTGATGAAAACACTTCATGAAAAAATCTGGAAAAACGGAGGCTAGCAGGCTACTGGGGCAGTGCAGTGGAAAGGGGTTGGAGGCAGAAAGTCAGCAGGGATGGAGCAGTGGGGAACGGACACACCAGTCAGTGGAAGTGCAGCCATTGTAGGGGTTTAGGCTCAACAGGACAGAGTAAGACTCAATACATTACAGCTGTGCTGCAGTGTAGCAGCCTCTCACTTTACACCACCTTGAGCAGAACAAAGGACAGTCCTGCTGCTCAGGTCATGTCTTAGTGTGAGAAATATATGACAATGAGCCTCTGATTAGCTGCTCTAATGCCAGTCCACGTAGGTACAAGCAAATCCCTATCACTGTGTCTCTGCCAGAACAGCAGGAGCGTCTCTCTGGACTTCCCAATTAGCTGTCTGCCTCTGCAAAGCCACAAGCAGAGTGATCCCACACCTGGCTGACTTCAGTACATCTTGCTGCACTCAGGACTCAGTAGCATGAAAGGGAAATCCAGTTGACAGGGAGCTGGCTGTGGTCCAAGCAATCTGGAACAGCCCTCAAGTGTTCAGTTTTACGCTTGAGGATCCTCTGATTTTCATTTTTTCATTAAGTAGCAAATAAACAGAAGCTGTGTTGCTGCTGTGCAAAGCCAAAGCTGTTTCCAAATCTCAAGTGGCCACATGCAGCTGGGAAAGTGGTGGCCCTGCAGACTAACCCCTGCCTACTTCATTTTAAAATTTTGAATTGTCCCCCTGAGGCAAAGAAAAGGATATTTTATAGATATGTAACAAACAGATCAAAGGGGAAAGTTTGAAGAGCATTTAGGAGCCTGAGATGGACATAAGGATGTAAACAACTTCTGAAAATCTGCCTTCTAAGCCTTAGCAACAGCAAACACAGCTGCCCCAGACCAGGATTTACCCCCTCCCCACCCTCCACCTCCTGCAGCTGTCTGTACCTCCATAGCCATAGGATGTGCTTGGGGCAAGAAGCCTCCACTGGGAGCTGGGGTCCCCTCATCCCAGGATCTGTAAAGTCATGCCCAGCTCCACTCTAGAGAGCTTGCAAGCCAAATACAAGGTGGGGACACAGACACAGCAGCAGGCTGGGAGTGCAAGGTGACAGCATAACAGATGAGCAATATTCCCCACCCTTGGAGTGGGAAGCAAAAAGCAAATTCTAGACTGATTTTTTGTAGTAAACCTGTGAAAATGTTATTTTTTTTTTAACAGACCTAAAGTAAATATAAACCTGTGGCACTTGCCAGCATCTGGACATGTCTTATGAGGAGAAGGGAAAGGATATGGCTGCAGCCTCCACAGAGCTATTGGTGTGATATGTGTGCCCTGTTCCCAGTTAAACCTCCAGTGTTTGGCAGGTCTGTTTAGCAGCAACCTGGCAGCTTCCGTACAGGACACAGGAACACGGTGATGTAGACTAACAACTCAAGACTAACAACTCACTTTCACATACATGCTACAGCACAAGTAAATTTGAGAGAGATGATGTGTAAGACCAGGGGTTTGCCTGGTAGAGAGAGCAGCCTGGGAGCATAGGCTGGCTCTAAATGAACTTAGAGACATAGTCAAGGTTGGGGATGATGAAGAAGATACCAGAGCTGAGATGCCTAGGACTGGTCAGGTCTAAAATCTGTGATGGTGGATGCAGGGTCAGATAAACTTCAATGAACAAATCATTTTTTCTCTCAAAGATGTAACAGCCACAGTCATCAACAGAGGCACTCCAATCTGCCAATAAAAGCAAACTATTCATACCTTAATGTTTCTTCCTTTAAGATCCCAACACTCATTCTCTCACAAAGGAAAATATATATATATATATTCCTTACCAATAAATAAGCCACCTACTGCTCCAGCTGCAGTATGGGACCAAAGAACAGGGCTGACTTGTTTGTCATTGCAACCACAGTAGTTTTATTCAGTCTTGAGACGAGAGCAAAAGGGCCATCGTATCTTGGCCTTCAGCTGTCCAGTGGAGGGTACAGAAAGGGCAGAGTCAGATTCTTTTCAGAGAAGAACAGTGGAAGGACAAGAGGCAACAGACATGAGGTGAAGCATTAGGAATTCCACTTAGACACAAGGAAAGACACTTTACACCCTGAGGGTGGGCAGATCTGGAAGAGGCTGCCCAAAAAGGCTATGGCTGTCCATCCATAGCTCAACAGGACACAGTCCTCTGCAACCTGGTCTAACAGGACCATCTCTGAACAGGGGCTGGCCCAGATGACCTCCAGAGGTCACTTCTAATCTGAATGACTCTGTGATTCTCTGAATACTACCTGCCACTTGCTACAGAACTACCCTGAGAAATATCATTACAGTGTACATTTTATTTACTATTACACTTACAAAAAATAAGTATAAATCTCAATGAAGGAAACACAAGCTTACGCTACAGCAACAATATTATTACACACCACCAGCAATCAGCACCACATGTAATCACATTGCATGTGGCCATATAGGTTAAGGCCGTTTCTGCTAATATGGAATAGGAGCAATAATGTGCAAACCTGTCTTCCAGAGAAGTGCTTGTCACCACAGAATCACCAGACCAAACAGGTACAGTGAGGGTACACAGAACAGAGCAGGGATGCATAAGATTGTGAGCAGAAATGTTTTCTCCTCTATATTTGATGAGGATTCCTTCATCTTTGTAGGGCTGGGTGCCCTACAGGAAGCTGGCTTACCTGAGATTCCTCCCAGCACTCCAGGTGGGATACATTTCAGTGAAGCCGGGTTTTTCTGTTAGGTCAAGACCTAAGTAAGGTCTCTAGAGTCCCCCAAGGCAGAAAAGACAGGTGCAGAAGATAATTCATCCCATTAACCACAGATGCTTCTCTTACAACAACATTCATTTGACTGACTAAATTATGGGAATATGGAATGAGATGAATCACGACCTAGAGGTGCCTGTTCCTTCCCCTTGGCCAGGATGAGGTATAAAACACAAGCTGAGAGGTGAGTGTTGCCATTATGTGAGTAAATGTGAGTGAGTGTTGCTTTAAGGTGGTGGGGATTAGCCCTGACCCAAGGGATGCCTGAGAGTAGCACAGGCCCACATCAGGGATGGTTTCTCCATTGGCTCCTTGAGCTGCCAGATCAGGGGACAGGATCCCCTCTTCTTCAGCTGAACAGCTGCTCCTTGGGGTGCCCAAGGGTCAGTAAGAGGAAGGAAACAGAACATCTTTCCCAGGCATTTATTGGGCTTTGGTGTTCCCCAAAGAGGGATTAGGTTCTTCCTAGGAGTGGGCAGGCAGGAAAAGAGAGGAGAAAAATTACTTCCTTGAGGTCATCAGTGGTGCAGTGGGCAGAGCTGGGAAGAAGAAGATATTGTCATTCTCCTGTTCCCCCTCTAACAGCTGCCAACTCATGCTCAAATGACGGGGGCTGCAGACACACTTTCAGACCTCTCTTTCTGAGATGAGTTCACCTGCAGGCCAGATGCTTATATCCTTGTATCAGCACCAATCTCAGAGTCTCTTTCTGAGCTTGCTTTAACACTGCTTTTCTGTCCAGAAGCCTTCAGTTCATCCATTCTTTTGTCACCAGACAGTCTTTTGGGGCAAGCAGGGAGATACCGAAACCAAGAGAAATTGCAGTATTTGGTGCCTATGCCAAATGGAAGATCATAGACCTTGGAAATGAGCTGAGACCTCTCCATTCCTGCCTTGTGGTTTTGCTTCCACGCCAGGAGCCCTCTCTCCTCCAGTGTTCCTGCAACAGCAAAAGTGAGATTGTTGTGTTTACAACAGCAGCTGTTCGAGCACAGGACTACTTTGTGTGCCTCACACCCACTTCTCAAATCCCAGCAGACCCAACACAGCATACAAACCCATTCTGCTTCAACCCCGCTGGCTCCAAAGATCTTCACAAATATTCAATAACGAGCTTCCAGACAATAGCCCTTTTCCTGCAACAGCTTCCAGATAAGCAGTCTTCTCCACTGCTTTCCATGGGAATCAAGTATACCAAGACAAGTTTTCACCTGCCATAGGGGATCCAAGAACTGTTCAAAGGGGAGGTACATACAGTGCAGGGAAAGCAAGGCAGGATGTTAACTACCTAGACACTTCAGAGTGGATTTAGCTAGCAATTACTAGTCAGTCACAGGTACCCTAGCCAAAGAAATTCCTAAGTGCCTGTAACTGCTGTGGCAGTAGAGTCCCTCTTGGGAAACGGAGTGAGCACACTGTAAATTCTGCCCAAAGGAGCTGAAGATTAAAGGTTACAGGAAAATTAATGAGCCAAAGGGAGACTGGCTTTCCAAGAAGTCTCAGACAGTAAAAGAATCTGGTTAACAGTGTCCTTTCTGCTCCTTTTCTGTAGCAGAAAATTCTTCTATTCTTCTGACATCCCTCTCCAGGCTCGATGAAAATCCAAGGCTCTTTGCTGCCTGTGAGGGCCAGCTGCAGGTGCTATATCCTGTCTTTGGTCACCAGCCTTTCCTACGGCTTTCCACTGCTGTGGCTCCAGTTCAGCCTCAGTTTCAGCAGCTCCCATGACGTGGCACTCCCATGAGTCGGCTGCTCCCACTTCCTAAAGGTGCTTTTGTCTCTCCTTTTAACTAGCAACATGGCTCTAGGCTGGCATTTTCCCTTAAAGACGTATTTCCCAAATAAACCTTTTCCTCACCCTGGGTTGTTCCTGACAAACTAATTAATTTTTGATAAGCTGCTGTTTCAAGTCAGAGACTCTTTCAGTAATGTCTCCTGTCCCTCATCTCTCTCTGGGAGGAGTGCAGTCACATGGTGTTTCATGGTTGCTAGCACAACTCCTATCCATAGAACAGTAGTCACAAAGACAAAAAATACCAGGGAACAAAGCCTATGACAGGCACAAACCAGTAGCTCATTTCAGCAAATCCTACCTGGAATGGTGTTATCCAGGATAAAGCCCAGGACGCCACCCACAAACATGCCAGTGGTGAGAAGCACCAGGATCACTTGGTCAAGCTGGATGATTCCTGGCAGAAAAATAAAGCTTTGGATAGTGGTGCAGGGAGATGCATGTTTTACAGCAACATACCTGGAGCCAAGAGGCTGCAAACTGCACCCTTGCTCAGACTACACTTGCAAATCCCAAAGCTAAGATTTGGCAACAGAAGGGAGAATGATCTCACAGCCAGTTTCAGACCTACAGTTTTATTCTACATGTTTATTCACAGACCCACAGTGGGCAGGAGATGACTCACAAACACGTTAAGAGCCTTTTAACAGTGCAGACCACAGCACTATGCAGGAAAAAGCCACCTTCTGCTCCAAACATATTTTGCTCCTCCACGACATAACACCTAACAGTTCCCCACAGGAGCACGAGCTTCAGTCCCCAAAGGAATATGAGTATATTTAGCATGGGATTTCACCACAAGTTCATCAGGTGTGATGTTTCCCCTTAAGGGCTAAGAGCCATGAGCAAAGCCCAGACCATCTAGAACATGTGGTTTGTGGGCCCAGCTCTTTAAACAGCCCACCCAGCACACCGTGTATCCTTTAAGAGAGGACAGTATGGCCATTGTGATGAAGACATTAGTCATACAAGACAGTGAAGGAGCAACTGTGGGAGAACTGGAAATTTCAATAAAATGAACTTGATGGAATTTAGTAGAGGAGTATGCTCTTGCATTCTGGAAGCACAAAGTTTTATTGTGTATGAGCACATAAGAAAGCCTCATTCATCAAGACCTTGATCAAGATTCAGCCCTGGAGTAGTCTCCTGCCCCACCCCAGGAATGCGTCCCAGGGAAGTGCTCCCTAATCCTTAGCCCAAGAGGAATCTGGTGAGGTGCAGTCACACATAAAAAGCAGAGATTTCTGCACCAGAGCTGTGCATCAGAGCAAAAGGCAGCACAAGCCCTCATGGAAAGAAAAAGGCAATAGTCAAAGCACAGGTTTTAGGCTTTTATCATGAAAAAACCCTGCATTTCAAAAGATTTCTCTGGATCAACCTTTGCTTCAGTTTTATGCTACAGAGAATGCTTCTGATGTCACTTCTTACCTGTTTCCAGCAGTGTACTATTTTTTTTTGCCCAGTTGGGAATCGTGAGGCCAGCAAATATAGAAAATCCAAAGATGAAGATGTTTCTTGAGGAGTTCATATCTGTGTACTGCACAGAAAAATTGTATACATTACATTTGGAATTACCCCAAACTGTGGATTACTGTTGTGTTCATGAGACATGGTGGGATGCAAACACTGCAATCAGGAGTGGAGCCAGCCCTGGTGCTGCTGGGGCATTTGTGATCCTGTGGTCCCCAATGCCAGCCAGCCCTGCCTGGCCAGGGAGCCCTCTGCGATTTAGGCCCTCTGGGTACAGCCCCTTGTCCTCACCTGAGAAACTGCCAACACAAATGTTTACATTTGCTGCAGCATGGTTATATCTGACAGTCTGGTAACAATCTGACTTGAAATTGGGGATCCTGTGTGCAGTTTTGGGCACCGCAATATAAGAAAGACATAAAGCTATTAGAGAGCATCCAAAGGAGGGCCCATGAGGATGGTAGAGGGCCTGGAGGGGAAGCCTTATGAGGAGCAGCTGAGGACACTTGGTTTGTTCAGCCTGGAAGAGACTGAGAGAGGACCTCATTGCAGTCTGCAGCTTCCTCACGAGGGAAAGTGGAGGGGTAGGGCCTGATCACTCTTCTGACCTGTGACAGCAAACAGCATGAAGCTGAGTCAGGGGAGGTTTAGGTCAGATTTCAGGAAAAGTTTCTACCCCCAGAAAGTGGTTGGGCACTGGAACAGGCTCCCCAGGGAAGTGGTCACAGCACCAAGCCTGGCAGAGTTCAAGAAGCATTTGGACAATGCTCTCAGGCACATGGTGTCATTCTTGGGGTGTTCTGTGTAGGGCCAGGAGTTGGACTCCACAATCGTGATGGGTCCCGTCCAACTCAGCATATTCTATGATTCTCTGTTTCTATGAAATGAAGTCCCCTTCATCAGGGATGAAACAGTGCTCACACGGCTGTTACCTGCAAATTGGAAATCCCCACGGCGGTGATAACTCCGAACATCACCAGGAACATGCCGCCGATCACGGGGGTGGGTATGCTGGCAAGCACCGCCCCCACCTTCCCGAAGATGCCGCTCAGGAGCATGGCACAGGCACCAGCAATGATCACCACCCGACTCCCCACCTGGGCCAAGAGGAAGAGGAGGCAGTCACACACCCATCAGCAGAGAAAGGCAAGGGACGGCGGGCTCCAGTGCCAACCTGGCAGGCAGGGCTTGCAGCTCTGCCCCAAGGACTCAATGGCACCTTCAGTCACAGGTTTGGGTACAGCTGCTGGTGAGCTGGGATGCTGACACTGAATGGGAAGCATCAGTATTTGTACACCATAAATATTTATAAGGAAAGGCACTCTGAGAGCACCTTGCGTATTAACTCGGTGTTATCCTCTTTCCTACTGTTATCAGGACTTCAACAGTTTGCTGTTAAACTAAAATAAAAGAGTTAAATTTAGGAGCTAAGTAATGCCCACACACAGCTTTGCTCTTGCTCTAGCCTAGAAATATCTTGGCAAACATACAGCCTGGTGCTGCAACCTCCCAGCCAATTCACTGGACAATCCTTTCACCAGGGTTTGGATTGCAATCTAAAAGTGGTTTTCAATGAGGTGTCCCACAGTGATCCCTCCATTCCCTGGAGAACAGAACTGGCTGGCAGCTGCAGTCCTGAGCTCTGTGATCTGATATATACTTTTTGTGGACAAGAAATAAGAAGTGAGGAAGTCTCTTGAAGAAGTGAGGAAGTCTCTTGGTCTGTCCATATCTCTCATCACCCATCTATCTTCAGTAACACCATTTTTTACTCATTTTTTCCCCTACGAAGAGTCAGGGTGCCCTTTTCTTGGTTGAGCACTACAACAAAGATGGGATGAAGCACCAAGTCATGCCCTTCATTCAGATCTGTTAGAGCATATGAACAGGAAAGAAAAAGTATCTGCCAAACAAAGGGTTGAAAAAGACATTTATATGGAAAGTGGGAAGAAAAGCAGCAATGTTTGTTAGACTTCCAATTCAACATATGCCTTGCCCACACCAAAACTTGGACTGCCTAAAGACTCATGCTAAACTTACAACATTTGTGTCAGGGAAACCCTGTAATCTTCTGCAAACATTTTATAATTCAATTAAATATTTTAATCCCTCCCTTTAAATATCTGAAGAATGTCTAATTACTGGACGGGCTTTTTGTGATGCTTTCAACAAAAACATTCTCAGTAACTAATAGTGTCTCTTGTTAGGTATTTCTTAAACATGTGCCTTTAAAATGTTTTAAGCCTTTCTTGATTGTGAAAGATAAATTAAAAATATTCAGTGTGGAGTTTCAAAATAAAATCATGCCTTGTCTTCAGGTGGGCTTTTTATATTGTTTGGCTTAAAACCTTGGGACACTATTACCATCTAAATGTTAATTAATAAAAGCTAACAGATCTATTTGTTCCAGGATTAGTACAAAGATTCAGATTCTCAATTTGCTAAAATGTTGAATTACCATGTATAAGGAGTTAGTCTTAAAGGCAAAAGACCTAATCCAGTGTTACCACCATAAGCATATTCTGCTAAAGCCACTAGTTTAGAGTTTGTTTCAATTATGCCAGGAAAACAATACAATCAGTTCTTCTTCTTAAGGCTGAAGAAACTGCAGTTACCTACAATATGTGGTGATTCTAGGCCTTTACCTCTCTTTAAAACCCTCCTCTTTTGCTTGGAAGTGAGTGCTCAGTACGGGCATACCGGGCTTGATAGAGCAGTTTAAGTATTGGTGCCTGGTGCCATATAAGATGTTGCATCCTGGCAGCTTCTAGCAGCTTCTCCTTTTCTTATTTGTCAGCCCCTGTATGTATCTGAGGTCTCCAAAGACTTCTCAGGTGATGCTGGACATTTCTGTTTAAGCAGAGGAAGTAAGTCCTTTCTGTTTCCATTTGTTATAGAAAAATGTGTTTCCCATGTAAAAAAAATAAATTAAATCTGCCTTGTACTCTCAGCATGCCCATCTGTCCCAACCAGTGTTTACACAGATTTAAATTGACTGAGATGACATTGTATTTTTAGCTCTTTTAAGTGTGGACAGAGTGAGCAGGGGTGGGATCTAAGGGAAATATCTCTCCTGAATCAGCAAGGATGTCATCTCTTCTTGAAGGACTTAGTGAGACATTGTGAGAACATGTCCTATAATCTGGTAATTATGAATCTGGGCAGCATCCCATACATACAGTACATGCAGCAAACTACACATCAGGAGAGAATTGGCTCGGGTATATGGTTAGTATGCATAGATACCTAGTGACAAGGTACATGTGGTGACAGGCTAAACTGGACTCCATGCAGACATCCAGACAGCCCTTGGTGCTCGAGGCAGACACCTCAGTCAAAAACTAATGGTTGTTGTGAGGGTTATAAAAAACAGTGAAATAAGCAATATGATGGAGTGGAAGCCGTAAGTTAAATTCTGCATTTAGTTACTGACTCATGGCTCTTATGGCATGACATTGCTTACTTGGCAATGATTTGAAAATGTCCAATTGGCTGCTAGATGTCTGGCAGCCTGTCCTCTGGCTGCAAAGCTTAGTGAAAATCTATGATCGGATTGTCAAGTTTATCTCTGGAAATTTCTTTCCCTTAATAGAGCAATTAATATACTCAAGGGACTCACAAAACTTTATAGAGTTGTAAAAACACAAACCTTTGCCATCATATTTTATAACCCCAAAGAACTTGTCTACCTTTCATATGATTGCCATCCTTGGGTTATAAAAATTGTGGAATTTGAGCCCTATTAAAGATTTTCCCTCTCCTCTCCTCTCCTCTCCTCTCCTCTCCTCTCCTCTCCTC
>VZRZ01006827.1:2453940-2481909 GCA_013398175.1 Climacteris rufus | reverse complement strand
TCCTCTCCTCTCCTCCCCTCCCCTCTCCTCTCCTCTCCTCTCCTCTCCTCGTTAGCTCAGATATAACATGCTCTCTTCAGCCTTACCTAGGCCAGGTGGGACGAGTGAGCACACTAATCCCATATGCAGACCAGACGCAGAGAAAGAGAGGGACTGCCCACCTCTGTTAAGTCATTCGTAGTGCTGCTGAGCTGCTCACCAGTGTGCCAGGGCACGACTTTCCAGTGTGCCCTTCAGGAGGCGGGCTAAGATCTCACCCGAGCGGGTCCAGCACGCACCCCGTGCCCCGCTGTCCCGCACACACCGCCGCGGGGACCCCCGGCCACCCGTCCGCAGCCAGGCTCACCTTGGTGATGCCCAGGGCCCCCACGTTCTCGCTGTAGGACGTGGTGCCGTTGCCCGTGCCCCAGGCCCCGGCCAGCAGGCAGCCGATGCCCTCCACGCCGATGCCGCGGCTGATGGCGTGCTTGGGCGGCGGCGGCGCCCCGGACAGGCGGGCACAGGCGTAGTAATCTCCCACGGACTCCAGCATGGAGGAGATCACCCCGGCTAGGATGCCAAAGATCCCGGCCAGGCTGACCGTCGGCGTTCCCCACTGGCCTGCAAGCAAAGAGCTCCGTTGATGCGGGTGGGACACGTTTGCCCTGGCACCTTAGTCGGGGAAGAACAGCAGCAGTGCTTGCGGGTCTTTGCCTGATTCTTGACATTTCATCTCCCCTGCTAGTCGGGAGTGGAGGTGCAAGCAGGAGCAGGCGGGATGGGGAGGGGGGCAGTGGTACCTGGGTAAGGCAGCCGAAACCAGGGAGCCTGTGACAGAACGTCCCCGCGGGTGTCCGTCCGGGCCAGGTGGCCGTAGGCAGCGGGGTCCGCAGGGAGGACGCTGGTCACTGTCAGCACGTAGCAGAGCAGCCAGCTCAGCGACAGCCCCAGCAGCACCTGCCCATCGCATGCGGCAGTGGGGTCTCATTAGCGTACGGCTGCCTCCACAGCGGGGGTGTCTCCCCGCCCGACCCTTGTCCCTGCCCACGGAATGGAGGCAAAGAGACAGCAGGGGCTCCTGGTGGCCCGCCCTCCTTCTCTCCCTCCCTCCCGATGGTCAAGGGCCATGGGGAGCTTTTCCCCTCTGGCCCTTGCTGGGAAGCACTAACTCGTCTGGACAGGAGCGGAAGGAGCCCAGGCAGCCCGGAGCGGGTGAAGCCAATCCCTCTGTCACAATCCCCCAGTCTCCAGGAACCCCAACATACCGGGAAGATCTGAAAGAGGTAGACTGGAGAGAAGTGGCACTTCTTGCCTCTCTGGTAAGACGGCAGTGGCACAGCGACATCTTTCAGGTACTGAGAGAACAGAACTATGAAAAAGATAGTCCTAGGAGGAGGGAAAATGAGACCATGAAGTAGGTGCCCAGCTGCCCACCTGTCCCCACATTAAGTGAAGACCTGCTACCCAAGAACCCAGGACTCCAGAGGACGTCCAACAACAGGCTATCTCAGCAGCAGAGGCTGGCTCCCCACTCCAAAAAGCCAGATGTGGAACAAGGTTTCCATCATAATCTACAGATAGCTCCTGCATATTTGCAAATGTCTCTTTTCTCCTTATTGTTTCAAGACTGATGCCCCAGGTAGTGCCCTAGTGAGTATGAAACAGTTACAGAAAGCTTAAAAATCACACCTAAGTAAAAGAAAGACCTGAGAAACATGCAAGGTTCATGTCCTGCCTGTGTAATTCAGATAAACTAGAAAAACAGGATTTATCAGTTTCCCGATTTTAGGTTTACCTATGCTGCTCTTTTAGTGCCAAAATCTCCTAAGTGACACAGAGTAAAAGCAGAGGATTTGGTTTGGCTGTGCAAATCCCTGTTCTGAAAGAAAAAAACATGGTGGGACTTTGGGTGGCACATGTTGCCCACAGAGCCCTCCCAGCCGGCAAGAAGGGGAGAACACAGCCTTCTGTCTGTGGGGGCTGCACGAATTAGGGCCCTCCAAGGCAGGGGTGCTCCCATGTGCCCCCAGCAGCACCGGGGCCTCACGCTGGTGGAAGTAACTGGAGTGTGCAGCTCCTCTCCCATCCCTTGTGTAGGACACATCTGTGAACAGCAGCACATCTGGGTGCACTCACAGTCTGCCCCCCAGAAAGGCCAACCAGATGAAGCTGGAGGCTAACAAATGTGGAGAGAGGGTAGGGACTGGGCGTCCCACTTTGATTGCCGAGCTGGTAGAAGACCAGGCCTCTGAGGGGCTCCTCATTACTTTATAACAAGCCTAAATTTTATACATCAAGTAAATTAATCTGGATAGGATTTGGTGAGAAATCAATTCCACCAGCTGAAATACACTGACAGTGAATGGAAAACTGCTAGTTTTCCATGTGTGAAAAGGTGCAATATTCAGGGACAGACAGGATACCAACAGTGCAAAGAAAACGCTATCCTCACTTCTCTACAAAAACACTCCATGACATACAGCCAGAGGCTAGCTATCCATCACAATTCAAAGCACTGGATGACTGGAGGCAGAAAGCCTGAGGAGGAACTGGTTTCCATTTGTGGTTTCTAATGCTGCAGAGCCCGGACAGAGTGTGTGAGCACACATTTTGTGCATTTGCATGAAGAAAGGTGTTCAGCAGCATTATGAATCACCGCAGAACCCTTGTCTGTCTCAGGAAGGTGTCACTGCTTATTATTCAGGTTGCCTGACACATTCTATTAACAAACTCAATTTTCAGTTGCTTATAATTCTACGTAACTTTACCCATTCATGATGAAAATTTCCATGGAAAATGTCTGCCTCAGGCCAAATATTTTTGGAAAAATATATACCGAACCTATTTGAAAGAGTGATGTTCAGGAAATAGACATATACTCTGCATTGAAAAGGTCATTTTGCCTTGAGCAGTAGCAACATCTCCTTATGACCTGGAGCAGAAATTTGAGATTTAGTAGAACTTGTTCTTTGGGGCAAAGGATATTGCTGTTCCTCACAAAAATCTGCTCAGGTACACTTAGTCTGCAACAATGATCATTCACTCCAGGTCCCAAGGAGTCAGCAGAAACATTTCGGACTTTATCATTTGCAGACCATAAAGATTCTGAGCCTTCTGAGTATGTCCAGGCCTTGCCCAGTGATGAACTGTATATGCCCCATCACCAGGGAGTAAGTCCCACACTAGAGAAGTTTGTTGAGGCAACGGTGGGGATCTTCCAACAGGGGAGCTCTGGGATGTGGTGGGCCTGAACATCAGGGCTGAGACCACATGGCTCATGTCTTCCACCTTCTCCATCACTGCTCTCCCTCGTTCCCTAATGACACCTCTGGAGAAGGCAGCAAAAGAGGACACAACTGGGACAGCTCAGAGCACAATGATCAGGTTGGGGTGTCTGAGTCAGGAAAGAAAGGACTGGGATTATCATGGGTAGAAGATGGGACAGAAATTAGCAGGACAGAAGGGTTGACTTGGGTTGAGAGCAGGGACACAGGTTGAAGGACTGGGACCCCACTAATGGAGTGACACAGTTGGGCAAAGAGGTCAGACTGTGAGTCTGAGGTTAGGAGCTAGTGGCTGCAGAAGAGCAGCAGAGAAAGGAGATAGTCCAGACAAGGACATATACCTTGAAGAGGAAAATTCAAACTGGCTAAGCAAAGGGGTTAGGACAAATCACCAGAGCTGGAGAACAGGACCACAAGCCAGGGATGTGATGGGAGAAACAATGGTGAAAAGACAGCTGGGCTTCAAGCAGGGTTTGGAATCGTGTGGGGTGCTGGTGGAAGAGACCAGCTAGGTGAGGGACTGGGGGTGGAGGAGAGAGGTGGCTTTTGGGGTCTGGGAGGGCAGGTGCAGGGAGAAGAACAGACGGAGAGAGAAATGGACTGGAGCATGTCTCTATAACAACGTGCTGTCTTCCCAGGGCTACTCGGAACAAGACTGTGTCCCAAGTGTTCAAAGTGAGCTCTGAAAGCACCAGCAAATAATGGGAGCCCATGGAGAGGTTAACAACCTGCTCCTGTTGCATGCTGTCCCACACTGGAGTCTACCTTAGGGACCCAAAGGTGACAAGCTTGCAAGGCAACCATGCAGTGGCATTTCTACTTTTTAAATTCATTTCTGAAATACCAAGGAAATTCTGCCACACTCTGCACTCAGCACAAGGGCAGGCAAGCAAATGTTCCTGAAAGAGCACTCACTGCTGCAAAGCTACAAGTGCAAACAGACCTTTCCAGAGCCCCCCAGGCCCTCTCTGCAGAGAACAATTCCTCCTACTCATGTGAAAACAATACATAAAGCACCAGCTATTTCAACATAGAACACCTAACTCTGAGTGCTCAACTTAGTCATTTTAGGAATGCCTTTTCAATTTAAATAATGGGTGTGTAAGACAGTGTGTGTAGACAACTGTGACAGAGACTGCCCATACGTGGGAAAGACTTGTATCTCTACTGACCGATGAATCTTTGGATTTTCACAAAAATCAGGGTTTTTAACTAATTTTTGGATTCTGCTTTGTTGCTGAGGGCTTTAGCCTCCTGGGCTTTGGGGGAGAACGACTGTGTCACATGGCTGCCTTGCACAAGCCTGTCAATGTCAGTGCTCAACAAATAAACCTTGAACCCAGGGAAACCCAGCTGCAGACTGTGACACTTGGCTTCATATTAGAGGCAGGTGATTTGTGTAGGCTCAGCTTTCCTACAGAGGAGTGAGACTTACATGAATGCTATGCCCCAGTGCTGCCCAGCATCATCCCCAGCTGACTCAAAGAGAGGTAGGGCAACCAAGGTGATGGTGGGGGCAATCGTCAGGGGACCGATGAACCTCATCAGGAATCCAATCAGGCCAGAAAATCCAACGAAGATCTGAAAGCAGGAAGCTACAATAATAGCTCCTTGCACCTGGAAAAATGGAGGAAGAAAACAGAGGTTGGAAGGAGCTCCAGCTGCTGAGCCTTTCCTTCACATCAGAGCAAACCCAGTGTGAGAGCCAGGCTCAGTCTCCAGTGACAGATTTGCACAGAGGCCTCCTGCTGACAACAGTAAAACCTGGCTGAGAATTATGGGTGGGGAAGGACCACCAAAGCAGCAGCACAGCAAGTCCCCCCTCGGCTGATGGATTTAGTCCTCACCGGGGCTAATTTTGTTCCAGAGATCACATCCTCCCTGTCCTCTTGGGCCACCCAAGCATGCATCACCTGCCCTGGACTCTTCTTCCTGTTCCCCCAAAGCAGGGGAAAAGCTCTTGCCCTGAAGACAGGAGCAGGGCCATGGTATCTACTCATCTCCATTCTGGGAAGGGCTTGGGTCTCTTCAGCATACTGGTGGGGCAGGTGAATCATTACAGCCTCTGTTTTTTCTGAGCACCAGTTTCACTCCAGGAACACATTTATCACCCTGAACTTCCCTGTGTTTGACAATCACTGCTAAGGAGCCAGCAATTACATTCTGAAATGCTGCTCACTTCAGTGTCAGATTCCGGCGGGGGACTCAGGGGTGAGGCTGCTCTCTGCCTTCTCAGATTTGGTGATAAGCCCAGGCTGGGTCCTCTGTGGTGCTGAGCACCTTCCTTCCCCCAGCTCCAAAGGGAAGAGAAACACAGGGGCTGGGTGAATCACCCAGCCTGAAAGGAGATGTCAGCATTGCCCTTGTGATAGACTTATGTGTATCAGCAGAGATACACATTTGCTGCACAGCAAATCCTTGGTGAGCTCTCAACACTTCCCAAGTGGTTTGCAAAGCACACCAACAAATGGATTAAGAGGCAAATTTAGCCACTTGCTCTGATAAAGGCAATTACTGTAGAATAAGGAAATTAAACCCCCGACCTTTCCTTCTACCTTTGATTACCTAAGAATGCCCTTTTCCTTAACATTTACAGTAGGTTGTGCCTTGCGTTTCTTTTTACCAGGTTTCCTCTGCTTAGACAGGGTCCTTTCCTTGAAAACATTTTCCCTCCCTTGCTTCTTTAAGGCTAACCATACTTCATGGAGAAGGGATCTGGCTGGACCAGTGACACTTTGCAGGAACCATGAATCACACAAGGAGGTCTGCATGTCCCCTGTCCAGCAGCACTGAAGCACCTGCTTTTTTGACAGAGAATACATGCTTAGAAAGCTGCAACAGGGTGAAGGCCAAGGGCTATTGGGAATAGGACTTTCTGCAGCTGTGATGGCCACGACATGGTCAGGCACTGTACTGAAAGCAAACAGCCCTGATACAGAGCAGGCTGTATTTTCAACACTGAAAATGTAATATACCTCTCGCATCCGTGTCTGCCAGACTTGGATGAATTCTGGTGAAGAGGCATTCACCAGGGTGGCATTCTGTGTCCAGGCAGGGCACTTCCAGCTGGGGAGAGACAGCATTGCCAAGGTGGGGGTCAGGAACGCAAAGGTCCCTCCTTGAATAATAGGCAGCCTGAAAGGAGAGCAGAGGGAAAAAATGACAAGTGAGAATGGTAGAAACTCAGCTCCATAGAGGTGAGGGAAAGGAAAGCAAAATAAATTTAAAAGTCAGTCTGCCTGTGCCCTCTGACAGTATCTTTTGAAATGTCGTGGCAGGTCACCATCACTGGGTAGGAATTGCTGCCCATTGCATCCAAGAGCAACGACATGGGGTAAGAGCTGAGGTTCAAACACCAGCAGTGGAGGGTCACATGGGTGCTATAGACCAACGCTGCTACCTCTCATTAAGAAAAAGGTAGTCCTGATGGCTGATGAGACCACAGATCTGCACAGAGTAGAACAATAACCAAAGGAAAAATCTGGAGGAGAGAAGAAGAGCAAGGAAGAAAGATGGTGAGACACTGAAGAAAAGCTCAGTGTCGATCTTGCCAATATCCAATTGCTTTTTCTGTCCCTTTTGGCTGCTAAAGTTTTCTTCACAACCTGCTCATGAACACAAGGACATGCACTAACTACTCCCCACATTGCAATGATCCACAGTCTGAGGGTAGTAGAAGATGTGACTTGGCTTTTAGTACACCAGGTTTTAACGCCAAGTCCTCCTCTGCATTCCCACTGAAACTAGAAAGGAAACCTGCAGGGTGGGGTCTAAGGGCACTGACTGGGTGAGACCTGGGCTCTCCCCTCACACTGCATGTCTCCTGGCTTAGAGTAACTCTCCCTCTAGGAATCCCTCAGGCTGGCACGAAGCTCACACCTCCAGAGGAGCTCAGCAGCGGCTTCATGCAGAGATTTATACAGCAGAGCAATGCTTCTTTCCTCCAGCAAGCAATACACCAGCCTCTTCTCATTCCATGCATGAAGAAATGAAGACAGAGACCTAAAAGGCCTGACTGGCTCCTTAAAGCCCCACACACATTAAGCTCCTATTGCAGTGCAAGTTGTCTTAAACATTCCTCTAGTGTGCTTGAAAAATTTAAAGCTGCCTAAGGGCTGGCACAGCAGCCATTAAACAGCTAAGGGAAACCTCCGAGGTGCCTCTGCTTCCTCCCTTTAGGAAGCATCTCTTGGAGGAACCCCCAAAGCAACCTCTCCTTGTGCCAGGGCTCTCTTGCACCTGCTCAGAAAAGCAGTGGGGCAGCAGTTCAGGTGAGTGCTTTTGCAGGGCACAGATTGCCCTGAAACGGAAGCATTTCTACCATTCTTGAAAATAAGAGATGGCATAGCTGTAACAATGCCACGTCTGTGTCACCTAAAACAAATATTTTTGACAGTCATGCACAACTGACGCACTGTCGAAGCTTTGAAACAATCTTGCTGGGCGAGGCAAAAAAAACCCAAAGAGAAACAGAGAAGGCCCAGGGCCATGACTTAGATTAACAATAGATTTATAGCTTCTGCTGTGTTGGTTCTCAAGCTATTTCACAGCCAGTGCTGGCATGGATGGACTCACTGCTGACGTGGGTGGGCTCGGAGCAAAATGGGTGCCAAGGCGATGCTTATGGGGCACACTGAATGCTTTCCAGTGCAGTTTGCAAGCGGGAAAGCTGCAGGAATAGGGAAGGAAGTAATATGGTCTGATGAACAGTATGTGATGTCCAAGCATTTACCAGGCAGGGCTCACCATAACAGCATGTGACCTGTGTCCCCCTCAGGAGCCTCTGGTGGTGTCTCTGGTGACTGTCTGGGACCCCATGCTGTTTGTCATGCTGTGTAACATGACTGAGCTGCAGGTTGCAGTGGGTCAGCTTTTCCCTTGGCAATTGTTTCATGAATGTCCTCATGCCTTATAGTTGGGGTCAGCAACAAGGCAACTGTACCCTCAACACGGCAAAAGCTATTCAAACTTATCCCATGGGAACAGCTCCTTACCACTTAATTACCACTCAATTAGCTATTCAGCCATGGGAGAGAGAGGCTCCCTGCTACTCTTTCATCCTCTGTCAACAGAGAACAGGGGACATCACAGCTCTCAGATATTCACCAAGGTGTTTGGAGGGTGCCTGGGAGAACTCCAGAACTCTTGAATCGCACCAGCAGCCACAGCCACGGTCATGCACCCCAGCCTGAATTTAATTGAAGAACCAGTTTCTCTATTTTTTGTGGTCAGGGTGCCCCTCCTTCCTCCATTAATCCTGTAGCAATGTAGGAGAAGGGGAGCACCCTCCAGGAAGTTTGTCTACAGACTGCTTAAAACAAAGAGAGGTAGAAAAGTTTCAATGATGAAAGAAACAAGAAGAGTAAAAACATTTTGTGGAGCTGACAGTTGACCAGTGATTTGATGGCAGAAATTTTAACCAGATTCCCTTAGATTCAGAAACCAAAGAATGTGTAATTTTTGTCTTTGAAGCAAGAAACATGTGTTTCCACCCTACTGGAGATAAAAACAGTCTGGTGAGAGGCAGCCCAGAATTATAACAAGGGGAATAGAAGAAATTTTGCAAGGTCAGCAAAGATACAGGGTCTTTCTGGAAAGGGGGAGTGCTTGCAGCCATCTCCCTCATTTAATGCTTCATTTTCTGGGTACTGAATGGCAACTTCATGCACATCTCACTGCTGGCTCTTAAAGAAGCTCATCAGCAAAGGATCTACCTTGCTTACATACAGACTGTGCCAGGAATCCTTGAGCACGGGAAGTGGCACCGCATAACAGAATGTGCTACTGAGCTCCTCCCCGAGTCCCTAAGTGGGGACAGATGAACTTCAATTTCTCCTAGCTGTCCCCTCCCTTCCCTGCAGAATTTGTGCTCCCTTGACCCCAAGTCCAGATCAGAAGGCTCCTGCCTCAGCTGGAGGATCCCTGGGGTAAGGAGCAAGCAGGTACTTCTTACTGCGTGTTGCAATGCTTTATTATCTTGAGGACAGAGTCCTTACAAGGCCGACAAAAGGTATATAATGTATCAGGAGATGCAAAAGTCAGAACACTAAGCTGCAGAGCTCTTATATACAGCAATTTACAGGTGCTTTGGAATGGCCCCTGATTGCCCAAGGGCAACAAATTACTCTCACCGATAAACTTTACAACAGAGTGGTGGCCCAGCACACAGTAACTATCCACCCAGTTCTTGCATTTGACCTACCTGACTCCAAAGAGGACTTGCAGCAGGGTGCAAATTCCTGAGACAAAGAAGATGGTGCTGATCAGGTGGCTCTGCGTCAGTAGGTCGTGCTGGAGGCAAAGCTCTTTGGAGAGGATCAGTGGGATGGCTACAAGACCTCCCATGGCTGTCAAGAAGTGCTAGGAGCCACAGAGAAAGACTGGGTGAAGAAGGACACAGAACTGGCTCTATATTATAACTGTGTTGTGTAGGGAACTCACAGATTTGTGCTTGGGAGATACTAGTATTACCCATTCTCTCTCTCTTCTTTTTTTTTTTTTTCTTTTGGCAGATTTACTGCGCTTTTAGGGGCTGTTCCAAGGCACCTACAAGAATTGCTATGCACCGTTTTGTAGTGCTGTGGACTTCCCAGACCACTGTCAGACACAACCAGCACCTGCAGACAAAGTTGTGGGGGCTACTCTTCCAGAAAGCTGGGAACATCCCAAGGTATGGGGAGAGAGCAATCAGGCAAAGTGAATGCAAGTATTTCAGTCCATCTTATTTGCACCACAAAGGATGACATAAAAAAATTGACAAATTGGAGCTACACATTCTTTGTCATCAGTAGCTTTTCTGACACAGTGCAATTATGGATAACCATAAAAAGTGGATGGCAAAGAATAGAAGAATTGGACATTGTATTTGTCAGAAGGGTCACATTTCTACAGTGACCTGTAGTTAATGACTAAATCTGAAAATAATTTTTCAAACTTCTTTTTGCTTTAATTATTAACCTTTATTGTTAGCTCTCACTTTGGAGCACAGGACTGTGGTGGTGGAACTGGTGGCACTCAGGAACTCACTGTAGTCATTAGAGGCATGTTTTATTAAAATTACCATGCAGATGTGTTCAGAAAACCTTGGGTTGATACACTCTAGATTTCCATTTAAGGAAACAAATACAGAATTCCCACCAACCTCCAAGCACAGTCCATCATTACCTTAACGACTCAGGTCTCTTTTCCCCAAGGCTCCCTACCCAGCATGGCATTGGTGGCACTGGGCACGGACACCAACCAAAACAGCATGTGCCCTTCTGCTGAGTTTTTGTTGCTGTGGGAAGGCAGAAGTTCAGAAGCCCTTACACATTCAGTTACCTTCAGCCAGTGTACCAAACATGTTTCTATTAACTATTTGACCCAGCCCCAGGCCTCTGCCTTCCTGTTTGCACTTCAAAGGGTGCAATGTAGCTGTGGGAACAAGGATAACAAACAGTGCTCAGGATGTGAACCAAAGGACTTGAGTTCACCGAGATCCAGCCCCACAGCTCCAGTCATGTCCAGTGAAGGTAAAGCACTCCCAAATTCAGGTTTCACCCCCATTAACTGGCTGAACAGCCACGCAATTTCTATCCACTCCCAGCCTCCACCTGCTTCCCCATCTCACCTGAATGCCCAGCACGATGCACAGATACCAGGGAGGCATATCTGTGACGGTGTAGGCAAGCTTCATCTCACCATGGCCAGTGCCCACACCTTCCTCTGGGCCCCAGGCAGCGTGATCTGATGAGGAGCAGTAGTGGCTCCCATCTTCACCCTGGACAGCAGGAGAGACCCTTTGTTAGCCAGAGCCCGGCCCTGCAGACAGCCAGCAGCCACCTCTCTTGCAGCCACGCTCCACATCTGGCATGAACACCTCCTATGTAGCTTTCAACAGTGCCATGGTACATATTAAAAAAAAGAAAATAACAAGGAGGGGAAATTAAAACAGAGGTACAAAACACCTATGGAAAATTTTTATATACACTAGGATGTCTAGGCCTGAAGAAACATTAGAGGATGTCTCAGCCTCAAAGGGACATCTGGACAAAGTGTGCTAGTATCATTAAAGTCTAGCTAAGGATGAAGAAACTGCAATCAGAAGTAAGGGAGAGCGTGCAGTGGATCCATCAGTGAAAGCTGCACTGTCTTCTGGTCTCTGTTCCTCCAGGCAATTCCACCCAAACAGCATTTTTGATAAAATATGATAAAACACCTGGCTGCCACCAATTACTGATAAGAAGCATGTTTTATATTTCATTTCCTTGGTCTTCTCTTTCCAATGCTTATGCTATCCTTATGCTAACCCTTACCAATGTTCTGCTTTGATAAACATACTTTTGCCTTACTAGAAAACTCTGCTCCTGCAGATGAACTGGGTGAAACACAGGGACAGCAGTAGATGGGAAATCCCAGCATCCATTCCAAAGAGCTGACTGAAATTGCTATGCAGGAAGGCTCAGTTCCCCTCCCAGGCAGCCAGGAGCTCCGGGGCTCCCCAGGGAGTTGCATGCCTTGCAGAGTTTACTCATATGAAAATGCATTTTGCCAAGGAAAGCAAAGTTGTGCTTTGCTTCAGTTGCCACAGCTTTTAAGTTAAGTGAATGCTTCTGGTTGTCCAGTCCTCCTTCCAGCCCACCTCAACCCCTGTGCCACACATGGGGTGGAGGAAGGCTGTCTGGAAAACCACAACACTTAGAGCCTGATGCAAAAGCTAATTAAGATCCAAAACAATCTGCTTAATCAACCCATCTCCAACCAGCAAGTCCTCAGCATCCCAGCAGCAGAGGGCTTTTCTGGGCTGGGATGCCCTGCTCCATCAGGCAGGGACAAAAACCTGCTGTCTGGAGAAGCTCAACTAGTTTGTTTGCACCAAACGTCTTTTTGGGTTTTTTTATCTTCTGAGTCCTGCTGGAACCTGAAGACACCAAAATGCCCAACTAAGCAGTGTCTGTGGTGACGCTCCTGGCTTACCTACTGATGGAGGGAAACAGGTAGTGCTGTAGTCAGGGAACAGGGATGTAAAATTAATGTTACATTCTGTTGTAAATTTTGCAGGTGTGGCAGGTTTCCATTCTCTTGGCAGAGCCTCCAAAGTCCCATTTTAGATCACATTGTTGAAAACAAGACATGTAATCCCTAAAACTCCAGATTACTGATCAGAACTGTCCCATGAGGGGTGGGGAACTCGGGTTGTAAGGGTGTAATTGCCCATTAATTTCTTTGTTCAAGGTCCCTCCCCAGAGGCACCCAGCTCGAGTTGTTTCTACCACAGTAACACTCAAA
Organism: Climacteris rufus; assembly: GCA_013398175.1. Classification (NCBI taxonomy): domain Eukaryota; kingdom Metazoa; phylum Chordata; class Aves; order Passeriformes; family Climacteridae; genus Climacteris; species Climacteris rufus. Next base: position 2,469,379 of record VZRZ01006827.1, on the reverse strand, counting down.
TAAACTACTTTAATTGACTTAAAGCCACTCTGCTATGGGATGCCCAGGGTGGGGAAGCCTCTTTAACAAACACGGTGCATTTATCCAGCCTAGGCAAATTGGGAGCATTACAGATACTTCAAAATAGATAGGTGAAGGCAGAGTTAATTCAAACTGAACTCAGGCATGAACTTCAAGAGCAAAAGGTATTCCTTAACAACTCCATCTGGAGACATTTTCGTTTCGGAACAAGAGAGCCTGAGCCATGGATTAACAAATGTACAGCAGGGTACTTAGGACTGCCCATGCATAGAGTTATTTGGGGACAGCTACTCCTGAATAACACCACGGGTAGACAAATGCTAAGCTAGGCAGACAGCAGTAAGCTCCTTTCTTTTCATTGCATTCCCCGTGTTAACCAGGAGGCATATTCCAGCCAGGCAGAGCCTGTGCCAGGAACAGCCCCACATGATCATCACATGAGGGACTGACCCTCCTCAGGAGCTGGAGGGGAGTGAGCAAGCAAGGCTCAGCAGGAGAAAGATGGAGTGGAGATAACAGGATGAGACAGGACCAGAGGCAATGGACTCAAACTGAAATGCAGGAGGTCCCATCTTAACATCAGAAAACTTTTTTTTTTTTTGCTGTGAGAGTGACCAAGCACTGCATAAGTTGCCTAGAGAGCTTGTGGATTCTCCTTCCTTAGAGATATTAAAAAACTATCTAGACACAGTCCTGGGCAGCTGGCTCTGGGCAATCCTGCTTGAGCAGGGAATTTGAGGAAGGCAGCCTCCAGAGGACAATATCAACCTTAGCCAGCCTGTCAAGCTGAGATGCTGGAAGGAGGACAATGCAGGAGCAGTCTGGATCAGGAAAAAGAAACCACTGTTGGAGGTTCTCAGCCCAGCTGCTCCCATGAATCCAGGGGACCAGGACACCTTTCATGTGCCTCATGCTCCAGGCACAGCACGAGGGCCCTCAATCTCATCTTAAGTGCATCAGGAGGGCAGTCAGGAACTGAACTGCTTGAACCACAGGTAAAAGACCTTTGTCTTCTACCTTCTTTGGGGTGGTTCAAACCATAAGAAATCACAAGCCTGACACGTATTATGGCAGAACAAGTAGAAATGGAGACCCTGTTAAAAATAATGAAAGAAACACTCTGAGCACTTCCCTGAGGCTGTGCCTACAGCTAGCACAGCACCTCCACCTCCACTGCTCACAGTAAGCTCAGTAAGCTCACCCAGAGCTATCCAAGCAATGTGGGACTTGTATACTGGGAGGTTAAATGCCTCCTCAGATGTCCCCCAGACAGGTGGTGTGTACCAAGGTAGCAAGATGGTTGCAGGACCCCACTCCCTCACACCTGCTGACAGAAAATAAGCATCTTTTTTAGTTTCTAATGGAGGTGACTTAGAGCTGGCAGCATTCCCAGTGCACCATACCCCCCTGGACTGGTACATCATTTACAGCTTTTACTACACTGCTATAACTTTCCAGGGTGCCCTCCTCAGCTGACACCTAAACCACTTTTTCATCCACCTTTCTGACAATTCATCCCACTGGAAATAGGTCCAGAAGACAAAGAAATAATCTCTACTAGGCTAAATTTCTGTTTTAATTTTTCTAATTAACACATAAAATGCTCCACCCAGGAACACAGCCACAAGCTTGCTTGCTTTTCAGTACAGAGGCACTTGCACTGCCATTCATCTACATTATCATTTTAGAAATAATGGCGAGAAAAGAAGTTAAAAGAGCAGCAGAGAGCAGAAAGCATGCTGAGTCTGCAGCAGTAGCAGGCAGCTGTAGTGAGGAAATCATTCCTCAGATTCTCGTTGATAAGAGCCGAGACAGACGTTCACCACACACCAGAATCACTGCAGCCACCCGAGCCCCCGGCTCTCCCTTCCTCCTCCTGCCGCAGGGCTCGCACCTGCTCATGCAAGAATTACCCTTCAGAAAGCAGACTCACCACGAAGCTGGGGTTATCTAGCCCGTTGAGATCTTTGTCTGAGGAAGGGGTCATGCCTTCCACTTGCCTTCACCGACTCCCTGGAAAGAGAACCAGTCAGAAGAGGAAAGCCTCCCAAATCCCCACTCCTTCCAGTCAAAACAGCCCTAAAGAAATGGGGTGAGAAGATGCAGAAGCTGAACTTCAGAAGCCAGACAGCACTCAGTCCTAGCTATTAATGAGAGCTGTGTTGCAGAAGCATTTCCTTTTCTTTGGCTTATATAAGTGACTCCTTTTCTCCAGCTGATTAGAGGACCGGCATTTAAACAAACTGGAAAGCAGCTGTTCCTGGAATGGGTGAATCAGTAACTGATGTCAGAAAGGACTTCATCCAAAGGTAAGGATGCTGGAGGACATCAGAGAGGCATCCTGCACACCCTTGGAACTTGTTCCTTCATTACTGTTTCAACAGCAACTTGCATTTCTTGTGTGGGTTGGGCCTGTGTGACGATCTTTGTCCTCATCTTCAGGAAATTCAATTTCTAGATAGTTTCACTTATTTCACATGTAAACTACTGGGTATTTTGGCTTAGGTACAAACATCGTCATCTTGTATCCTATTACAGCCTGAGAAGAATGAGGATTTTACTGGGAACTTATTTATGGCAGCAACCAATGATCAGGTGTTGAGATATATTACTTGTTTAGCTTAAATAAGTTTTAAATAGAATGAGTCATAGTTATAATATTGTGTGATTTAGAATGCTGTTTGCTTAGCCTTATTTGCTTAGCATGAATAGCTAGATTTACTGAAGCCTTGGGCCACAAGCTGTGGGCTTTCACTGAGATAAGCTTTTGGCTGAAATACAGTTAATTTTCCTAGTAACTGGTACAGCACTGTGTTTTGTCTTTAGTATGTGAAGAATATTGATAATACACTGATGCTTTAGTTGTAATATTGATCCTGAGTCTAATGCTTTTTTAGTTCCCTGTGTTCTGCTAGTGAGCAGGTGCACAAGAAGTGCAGAACAGAAGATAAGGATGCTACAACCATCAACTCAATAAATTAAGGTAATGGCCTGCCTGCATGGAGACAGAGAAGGAATTCAATAAGATATTAGAAGACCCCAGACCAAAAATCACCCCTGGACTAAAAAAGTGCATTAAGAGAACATGAAGGGCAGGTGTGTAAGTCTTAAGTGTAAAATTGCCTGGGGATTTCTTTGTTCATGGTCCCTCTCTGAATGCATCCAGCTCAAGCTGATCTGCTGTTGTACTGCTCTATTAAATTGTTTATTTTTATAAATTCTGATGCCTGAGACTCTGCTGTAGGAAACCAATGGGTGAGCACAAAGGAGGAAGAAGTGCACCTGAGAGTGGGTGTGTGTGTGTGAGTGAGGAAAGGACACCCATGACCTCATGGAGCTGCTCACTGCGAAGGGACTCTGGTCTCAGCAGTTACAGTCTTGGGTGGTGTGTGTGTGCATGTGACTCCTGGAATGCTCAGGCAGCAGCTTCTCCTTTCACACAAGTCATCAGAACATGACACCAGAGATGTATAGAAGACATAGGACCGAAAAAAAGATGACTTCAGGTCATCTAATTATCCCTATCCAGCAAAGGATCCTAGATTGGGACCATCAGATGGCCCAAAGCATAATTACCCTTTTCTTAACAAATAGAAAATGGTGTTAATGCTCCATCAAACCTTTCCAGCCACCTCACCCAAACCCTACTTAGATTAAATATCTAGGATGGTTTGGGTTAAAAGGGACTTGAAAGATCATAGAATCATAGACTTATAAAATGGTTTGGGTTGGAAGGGACCTTAAAGATCATCTAGTTCTAACCTCCCTGCCATGGACTGGAATACCTTCCAAAACACCTTGCTCAAAGCCCCATCCAACCTGGCCTTGAACACAATGATCAAATACATAGCTTTGCCAGATTTCTTCTCTGAAGCCCCATTATACAGGAATGTTCCCATATTTTTAACTGCAAGGGGTGTATTTCCAAGCCTCTCTGATCTTGGCACAAGGCCACTTTTCTTCTGCAAGCTCTAAACAAGAAGTCGTTTCCCGGTCAAACTACCCTGGAAACTTTCCTAGCACAGAAGGAGCAGCACAAAACCTGCCAGTTGTGTAGACTGACTCTTCTCTTGTTATCCAGTGTGGCTGCAGTTCATTGCATGTTCACTGTTTTCACTGTATGTATCAGCAGTGGCCACCAAGCAATGCCAGTGAGTATGAAATACCAGTGAGTATGCACCATTGCAAGGCTCTAAGAAAAGAAGCATCAGATTTTCCTATTCCTTTTTTTTTTGAAGGTACATTTCTGCTTGCATTCCTAGATGGATACAATGCAGTTCTCCAAGCAGCCATCTACATCTATCTGTTCTTATATCCTCCATTTATCATACCCTATTGCTGGAATCCGTCACTCTCTGTGCCTCACAGTCTCTCTCATTGTGAATTTTCTTGTCAGGACATGGCACAATATTCCTCTGGGGCTAGTCTATCTTCACAGAAAATTTTAATGAGATGTTCCATTTTAAAAAGTCCTCCACCTCTTAATTTCAGCCCAGGATCTGTTCAATGACTCCTAAGTCCTGCCATAACCTTGTTTTCAGATGACACCCAGGCATTCAGCAATCAGGGTTTCTTAAACAAATTGTATAAATTTGTGTAACATCCCAAAGGCACGGATGCATAACAACACCTGTGCCATCTAGACTAGCACATGAAACTGCCCACATAAATAGTGTTAAGTGAACAGGATGAGAAGAACAAAATAATAATAACAACAACCATCTTTTTTTCTTAAAAAAAAAAAAAGATGAAAAGCAGTTTGCGCAGTTTGCAGAAAAGCAGTTTGCGCTTCTGGGAAATCCTGCAGTGCAAAAAATGCACTTTTTAGAGTATCAAGAGACTGTAGATTTTCATGAAAAACACATGAGATAGTCCTACACAACCAAAAGCCTGAACATAAGAGTAGCCTGTTAGGAATGAAGAGTTTAACAGTACCAGCTTCTGGCCAACAGAAGGTTAATAATCTGCAATCTAGATGAAGGTTATGAAATAGCACAATGTACATGTCAAAGTAGAAATTTATGGAGTCCATGTGAAATGCCCCAGCCTGGAATATTCTGCCTTTGGAAATAAGCAAGAAAAGTAGGAAGTCTCTGTGTACACGTAAATGTTTGTGTACATAATGTATACATGCACATTTATGCACATATTTAAGTATATATCATAGGATTAGCAATAAATTACTAAGTTATGAGGCTTTTCAGAACAAGGAATTATTAAATTAGCAAAAATGCATGTTTGAACAGCACTGTCATGAACTGCTGATTATTGACGACAGCCTAATCATATACAAATGGCTTTTAAGTATAAATGGGCAAGTATATACCTTTTCAAGTTATTCATAATGTTTGAGGAAGAAAAACAAAAAAATATAATACAGATTGTCTTTAGACTTGTGTACCTAGCATATCTCCTTCTATCAGTCAAGTTACCTGGCCAGCTGCTCGTGACAGTAAAGGCTGGCTCAGTTTATGCCCCTGAGGGCAGAAGCAGTCAATTCTGTGTTAAAAGCAACTAATCAAGGAAAAGCTTGGGAACATGGGAGACCAAGTACAAATATTCAGGCTTGATCCCAAGTCTCCTGTCTCCACAAGGAGAGCCTGGACCGTCTGTATCCTGACCCTCCTGAGAGGGTCCTTTTCTCTCTTATGCTACATTCCTCCCTCCAACTCTTTCCCAGGCCATGTTTCATAATGAATCAACCTATAATGTCTCCCTGAGATGCAAACCTGAACTGTCACTGATTATGCCTCCTCAGTCAAGGATTTTGCCTCACTCCTTAGAGTGCCTAATTGTACTTAGGGTGACACACAAGCACGGCAAATTCCAAGGCCCTGCTGGTTGATATAGATGTGGCAAGAGCCTGCCTCATACCATCCCTTAAAGATCTGTGTGGTGACCAATCTGAGCATGCTGGAAGATTTACCTGCTACCAGTGGCTACAGGCAGGTTTGGTGCCTGAGTCTCTCCCTCCAACTTCATGCATCTGCAGTGATGGCACTGATACATGAGCTCCCTTTGTCTCCAGTGGGTACCTCTAAAACTTCCAGTGCACCTTAAAATTGGAGTCCCAAGTGGGATAGATTCACACATTCACAGAATCTTCTGAGTTGGAAGGAACCCACAAGGATCATCAAGTCCAACTCTTAAGTAAATTGCCCACACATGGATTGAACCCACATTAGCACCATATTCTTTCCCAAACTGTGAAACAACCAAAAGTGACTGGCACAGATGAACATGTCTAAAGTTGAATGAGAGGCATCCCTCCATGTGCATATGTAACACAAGAAGGTACAGCTTTGGTGAGTCAAGCCAAGCCCCTTGCTGAGAGGGCAGGTTCATCCACAGTTCTCTCACAAACCTGTGGCACTGAATCCCAGCTCCTGGAGGTGGATAAAGGTGGGTTTAGAGGGAACTCAGGGCTATAAAATAAAAGCAGGGCAGTATATAAGAGGTGTGTCATAGAGATTTTGCACAAGAAAAACTAAACCAAACCTAACCAAACCAAATCAAACCAAAAGCCACCAGATACTGGATTAATCTTTCTGGAGAACAGTTTGTTCTTCCACAGCTCTAGCCCTGGTTGGTTTGCATGAAGGATGGACTAGCAAGAGAGCTAAGCAAGTAACTTGCAATTACTAGTTTAGTTACAAAACACCTCTATGTCCTTCTGTCTGCAAAATCTTCTGCAAGCAAAGAGGATCACCCATGGTCACTGACTTGAAATTAGTACCTGTGTGTTCATTGAATCATAGAGTATTTGAGTTGGAAGGAAATTTAAGGATCATCTAGTTCCAAGCCCCTTGCCATTGACAGGGAAACCTTTCACTAGACCAGGGTGCTTCAAGTCCCATGCAACCTGGCCTTGAACACTTCCAGGAATGGAGCATCCACCATTTCTCTGTAGTTCAAAGTTCAGTAGTGGGAGTGTGTGAGAGGGGCACTTTTACAGAGGGGAGATTTAAAAGGTTCAAAGGGGCACAAGAGAAGGTAGGCGGAAATGCCACTGTGGCTCAGGAAAGCTTTATCCCTCGGTGGGTCCCCATCAGCCAACAGGGAGATCTGAGTGCAAACACAAGAGACATTTGAACCAGCTTTGAAAACCATCAGCTGAGCTTTGCCTTGCAGGCTGCTGTGGTGGCAAAGCAGTCCTTGAAGGAGATGGCCCACAGACAATCCACCAGGAAGGTGGACAACTCCAGACAAGACTGGAGCTGGGAGACCTGCAGCCTCATGGCCATGCCAGCTTCCCCACTAGCTCCCTCTTCTTCTTAGCCTTCCTCACAAGGAAAGGGCTTGCTGACCTGGGGCATGCTCCTCTCCTGAGCCCAGGATCACTCCCTGCAGGAACGGCCCGGTGCCCAGCTCCTCAGCTTGGTGCAGATGACTGCCTCTGGAAAGAGGGAAACAGGGAACTGCACTGAAATCCCACTCTGGCAGGATATTGATTTTGCAATAAAAAGCCCCTTTATCTCCCTCAGCCCCAGGACTAGCTCTTAAGAGCATTAGCAAAGGAATAATCCATGTCATCTACTCAGCATGTTGAGCCCGAGCATGGTTAGTGTGTTGTGGGGGTTTTGCTGAGCCTGTTGATTCCCTGGCACACGTGACAAGACTTTACTGCTGCCGACTGTGCTGAAGGCTGTGCTTGTGGCAAGTGCTCCGACCCCAGCTCCTTAACGCTGGACACATCCAGCAGCAGGGAGAGGCACTGCCTTAGGCTCTTCCTCCAGCCATCGGCAGCAGAGAGACCAGCTCATCCCACGGATTCTGGGCTCAGGCTCAACAGAGGGACCGCTTCAGGGTTGGGCCTGTCCAACTGGATGGGTGTATTCCCAGAGCCCAGGGGGCTGCCTGCACTTCAGCTCCCGGCTGCCAGGAGATGACTGGGTTTGCACCCAAGGCCAGCTCCTCTGCTCTCAGTGTGACACTGTCACACAGCCCCGCCCACCTCAAAGCTTTTACCTTCATTGCACAAACAGCAACATCCCTGCAGTCAGAAGGGGAAAAGGAAAAAAGAAGAAACCAGCAATATTCAATGAGCCATGGAGGAACATACCTCCTTGCTCTGTTCTCCAAGGGGAGCCAAGGAAAGCTCACCGATTAAGAAGGATTAACCAGAAGAGTGAAGAAATTAAAGTAGTTTCTGAGCAAGATCATTATAAGTCATGGGAGGTTAAAGCAGGTTTTTCTGAGAAATCAAGTAAATCCCTTGGAGAGAAGCCCAGAAGTACCAGCACAGCCAAAACCAAAAAAAGGACTGAGATGGATGGACAAACAGAGCAGGGTTAAGGCATTCCCACATCCAAAGTCCCATGGAGGTGACAAGAAACCTCTCTGCAAGTGCAAGGAGGTCCAGAGTACTGCTGAACTACCCCAAGTGAGAGCAAGAGCAGGTTCCAGTGCTGAGGAGGAAAGCAAGAAAGGTCCAGTCATTCCTGGCCCCACAACTCCCTTCCACTCTGCAGACAGCCTCAGCTGCATCTCTGTATCGGGATGGGGATGGGACAAGAGCTGGATTCTGTCTGACATTTTTATTTCTCCTTTATGCACTGTAGTAAATCCCTCTAAGATGGTAAGAGTGCTGTTGGGGTTTAGAAATAAAAGCTGCTCACACATCCAAGACAATGCTTTTGTCCCCCGGGACTCATGGGGGCAGCCATACTCAGCCAAGCAAACCGGATACAGCTAAAGGCCACAGATATAAAAAGAGAGATGAACAAAAACTGACTCATCTCCCTGCAAAGCTGTGTTTGTGCCAGAGCTATTAGTGAATAACAGCCTCTAACCCTCATACCTGCAGGAAGTCCCAGGTTGCCCCAGGACAGGCAAGGATGCAATTCAGGAGGGGCAAAGGAGACTGCAAAGCCAGAGGAGCTCCAGAGGATGCAAGGAGGGGAGAAGAGAGCCACAGCAGGGGATGTTCCAAAAGTCACCCCAAAGCCCTGCTGGTGACACAGCTGGTGTACTGGCTGCCAAGGAAAGCCTCGGCACAAAGGCTCCAGAACATCTTGATCTCAAAAGCTCAGGCAATATGGGGCATCTTTTCTCTTCATGGGTGCACACAAGGGACCAGGCAGGTAGGGGTAGGTAAGAGCAACCTACATTCCAGGAGCCCAAGAGCTGGTTGCTACTACAGCCCCTCCAGCTATAAAACATCATAAAACATCAGAGCCTGAAATGACAGGCAGAGAGATGCCAAGCAAAGGAAAAAGATTTCTGTGCAGTTCCCATAGCGGCAAAGCTTACAGAGTTGCTGCTGTGAAACCTTTTTGATTCCCATGGCTCATATCCCACTCCAATGCTGTTGACAGAAAATCAGCCCTAGGTTCTGGCAGGAAGGAAGACACGAGCACAGGAGGGTCTGCAGCTCAAGAGTCTCAGCAGTGAGCTCGAGCATGGATTTTGGCAGGTAGATGAGGAGGGTTCCTGATGTGCAGCTCCAGCACTTTGGAAAGATGGTAACAGCCAGTCTCTGTAGGAGGGGACTGTAAAGGATGGATCCTAAGGGTTTGCTGCTTCTCACTCCCTTTCCCACACCTGTTTTCTTTCTCTGCGGGGCTCTGGAGCCGAGTGGGCAGAGCAGGGCAGCAGTGCTAGGAGCAGGGACGCGGGGCTTGTGCCGACGCGGAGGAGAGGCGAGCCCCGGGGGAAGAGCGGCTGCTAGCTTTTCTGCTCAGGGCTTAATGCACTAAGAGCCCAGCTGATTCCTGCTCAGCCGCAAAGGGAAACTGCAGGCACTCGAGACGGCCAGGCACCCGACGGGGCTGTGCTTCCCCAAACCATGACAGGACAAAGGTTCGGGAAATGCATCGTCCTTTGCCTGCTGCCCTGGAGCTGCCTGAGCTTTGCCTGGAGTGATGCCGCTGGGCCCGGGACCGCCTCACTCGGTGCAGGACACGTCAGAAAGGGGCTGCCCAGAGACGTTGCCAACGGGACCGATGTGCAGAGCAACATCTCAGGTACTTCAGTGAGCGGCCTCCCGCCTCTCCCCCTGCGGGGCTGCCTGGGGCCCCGCAGTGCAGGCACACGGGGGAAGGGAGCAGGGACGCGGTGATGAAGGCACCGTGGTGCTTCTCTCGTCGGGCGCAGAGGCGCTCCCAGGGCGTGCGTAGGGGCCACGAGGCTTTGTGTGGTGGCCACAGCAGCTTCTGTGATATGGGAGAGATGTGTCGCACCAGAAGCAAAGTCAGGAGGCACAGGGAGGAAATTCAGTGCTTGATGTCTTCCTTTGAGAGTGGAGTCCTCCTCCATGTTAACATCTATGCATATCGTGATGGCCCAGCTGTCTGCTCAGGGTGCGGGTGCACTGAGCACATCCCTATCCCCAGAGGCTGAGCTGGGACCCTTGGGAAGAAATGGAGATTTTTTTAAAAGCACAAATAATCTCCAACCGCTGAGGCCGATTATTTTGTTTAATCCACTTTCCAGGGCAAAGCATGCGCCATTCCCCAGCAAGTGGGACTCGGCCTCAGGGCAGCTGTGGGGTGAGCACCCCCCCAGGGCTGGCAGCAGTGCAGAGAGCCCGTGTCACACTCCAAATCGTGGTGACTGGTGGGGCAGGTCCTAGCAACCAGTGCTAAACAATTTAACCGTACAACACATCCAGGCCAGGCATTCAGCAGCCTCCCTGGCACTGCTGAATTTACTCACGTAGACCTCTGCACTACCTGTAAACAGCATGGCTGAACCTGGAGAAAGTCTGATCTTATTCAACCTGAAGTAGAAGCCTACACCATCTCAGTAAAAGCAGAGGGAAACTAGACCTCTCTCTCACATTAGCTTTACTTTTCCACTCGAAATTCCCCACAGAAGTTCCCCATAAGCTAGATAAAGCACATTTCTGCCTGCAGGTTTTAAGCTTGGTTAAACTACAGTTGATCAGAGCATTTTCCTTTAATTTAGAATATTGGTACCCATGATACCTGTTACGATATTTTCTTGGCCTTGTGGTGGAATATCCAGGGTTTTTATTGGCAAGGACACAGGCTACCTCACTGTCGGCTCTCCTTAGGTACAAGTTCAATGCAGAAGGGATGATCTAAGCAGGATAACTAAGTAGCTCTGAATAGCTGTAGGTTACAAACTAGTTGAAAAATTAAAGGCTGGGATGAAGAAAGCATCTCTCTCTAGCAGAGAGTAGTATTTCTTTGTTTTGAGTTCCAATCAACAATATTCTCCCAGAATACTGTTATTAAAAAACATCCTTTCTCTCCTAAGAATTGCTCTCTGCATACTGTCCCCAGCCTGTACCTGTCCAGTCCCACTTCTGCTGTTGAGTAGCTGCTCACATTGGAGAGTTTGCAACTGGAAGATTTATTCTCCAGATAAAGCTGCTAGGCTTCCTAAGATACTTCCTTCAGACTATGCAACCTCCCTCCCCCAAAACACAACAAAAGAATCCCAGAGACTTGCAGATCACTCAGGAGTGACACAGCGGCCAGGCAGCCCTTGCAAAAGCATCACTAGGGGGGCCTGTGTCACCGTCCACACTTAGCATCTCCCCTTCTCCCGCAGTGCCCTGCACAGCTCTGCCCCCGCCACGCTATGGATACTACTACGTGGACAGCGGCTCCGGCGTCTCCTTGGGCTCGGTGCTGGTGTACTGGTGCCAGGAGGGATACCAGCTGGTGGGCAGCGAGAGGCTGGCCTGCCTGCGCCAGGAGAGCACTTCGTCCTGGAGCCACCCCCCGCCCCACTGCCAGGGTAAGGAGCCCTCCCAGCCCCTGCCCGCTCCCAGGGTCTCGGGGCGCGGTGCATCCCCCCCAGCTGCCAGCGCGGAACGGGAGCTGCGGCCACCGGCCCTCGCACGGGGCTGCCTCGCTCCCACCAAACCAGCGAGGGCAGGAGGAGGCGGGGTGCCCAAACCCACCCCGAACGGGGCCAGCGAAGGTCCAGCTTGACCCGGTCGGCGGCGGTCAGAACAGGTGAAATGCCTGCTCCAGCAGGGTCACCGCAACAGCGTTTCATGAGCTGTATAAGGCAGGGGGGTGCCAGAGGGTGAATTCACCTGGGGAGCAGCTCAGCAGATAACCAGACCTTCCCTCATTCCCAGCAATTGGTGCACCTGGCATCAGGTTGGCTCAAAACCTGGTACCGGCTGACACCCGACTCCCGGTGCCAGGCACAGGGAGTCCAGGGCCAAAAGCTTTCTCAACAGGAGGAAAACTGAACTTGGCAATAACCCCAGTACCTGCTGAGCATGTGCCAGTTACAAGTGGCCCTCCTTAATACTTTTTAACATTTTTGTTTTCTTCTTTCTTTTCGGTTTTTTTCCCTTTTCAGCTGTTTTTTGTTCCTTTTGAATTTTTTCTTTTTAACTTTTTAATCCTTTTAGACTTTCCTCCCTTTTTTCCTTTCTAACATTTCTCCCTTTAAAGCTTTTCCGCTGTTCAACTTTTTAACATTTTTTTTTTTCTCTATTTTTTCCTGTCTAACTTCTTTACTGTTTATTTTTTGGGGCTTAATTTCTACTACCTTTATGCTTTATGCAAGACACACCAAACGCTTTATCTTTTCAGCCCCATGTGATCATTTTATATTCATTATCTGAAGAAAATATGAAGTTTTAATAGGATCTTTCTCTTTTCATTTTCTTGCTGGTTTATTGACCCGGCGTGGCATCACCCGCGTTCACCAATAGCTTTTATAATGGTTATTCATAAACGCGCCCTGTACCATCAGTTTGGGGTTACCTGCAAGGGGACGGCGGCCGGGGGAAGGGGGTCCCCCCTTCCCGGCGCCGCTCACCGCCCCCGCCCCTCGCCCGCAGCCGCGCCGCAGCCCTCGGGCACCGGGTCCCGCGTGGCGGTGGCCGCCTCGCTGCTGAGCGGAGCCGTCATCCTGGCACTGTCCGTCTCCTTCGCCGTGTGCTGCTGGCGGGACAGGGCGAGGAAGAGCCGCGGAGGGTGAGTATGGAGCTGGGCTGGGGGCGGTGGGGTGGGTGCCGCAGGAGCGAGGAGCAGCTGCGGGAGCCGAAGGAGCGTCGCTGCTGCCATCTGCTGAGACACGCGGGGACACATCGGGGACCCACCTGCTCCCTTTCACAACGCCCCTGCTCGCACATCTGAAACCATCAAAAAAAGTGAAGTTCAAAACTTTAAAGAAGTTAAACCGCTGCTCCAAATCTAAGGTATGTTTGACTGTGGAAGGGGGTTCTGGCAGTGGGGATGCTGCTGTTGATTGCAGAGGGGGCTCCTGTTACATGCCTGAGGAATGGAGGGACCTGGCCAAGCTCAAGAAGTGACACCATGGAAACCTCCTAAGGTTTAACAAGGCCAAGTGCAAGGTGCTGCACCTGGGTTGGGGCAACCCCCGGTAAGAACACAGGCTGGCCTATGCATAGATCCAGGCAACACTCACAGCCCAGAAAGCCAGATGTGTCCTGGGCTGCATCCAAAGCTGTGTGGGCAGCAGGGCCAGGGAGGGGATTTCTTTCTGCCCCTCTGCTCTGGTAAGACCCCACCTGCAGTGCTGCACCCAGCTCTGGGGTCCCCAAAGTAAGGAAGATCTGTTTGAGTAAGGCCCAGAGGAGGCCACAAAGATGATCAGAGGGCTGGAGCACCTCTCCTTTGAGGAAAGGCTGTGAGAGTTGGCATTCAGGCTGCAGGAAAGGCAGCTCCAGGAAGATCTTATAGCAGCCTTTCAGTACTTGATGGGGCCTGTAAGAAAGATGGGTACAAGCTTTTTACCAGGGCCTGTTATGACAGGACAAGGAGCAATTGCTTTAAAGTGAAGGAGGGTCAACAAAGATTGAATATAAGGAAGATAATTTTTGTAATGAGGGTGTAAAACGCTGGAACAGGTTGCCCAGTGAGGCTATAGATGACCCATCCCTGAAAATATTCAAGGTCAGATTGGATGGAGCTCTGAGCAACCTGATCTAGTTGAATGTGTCCCTGCTCATTGCAGTGGGGATGGACAACTTTTAAAGGCCACTTCCAACCCAAATTATTCTACGTTTCTGTTAGCCTGCTGATTTACAAAAGCTCCCCATTATCAGAGGAAGAAGGGAACAGACAATAGATGGAGGATGGTTGACAGGAATATCCCTTTTCTGAGGATAAATTCAGTGCAATTGCCTGCACATAGCCCAGGGAGTGGAGGGAGAGGAGGAGCATTCTTCTCTGGAAAGGACTGGGAGAAAAGCCATGGTGGGAAGCAGGACTTGGCAAAGAGATGTGCCAGGACCACACTTACAGAGCATCACCTCTGCAGCAGCACTGCCCTGTTTTCCTGGCTTACAGTCCAGCAGGACCTCTTTGGTATCCCAGGCAAGGGATTACAGTAACAGGACCGTGCAGCCTAGGTATGCAGCTTTAACCAAGTGCCTAACTCATTATCGGAAGTGCACAAGGACAAGGAGGAAAAAAATCCCAAACCCTGCAAGCAAGAGAGTATCTCAGTCTCTCAGCAGGCACCAGCCATACCTCTCCCCACTGGCCAGCTGGTGCACCATCAGCACCCTTTTCCTGCAGAGCTGAAGCAACTTCAGTGTTTTCCTCTGAGAGTGGAGGGAGGGGTTAAAAACCATTGGGTGACAGCTTTGCCTTAGGACACAAACATGCCAGATCTTTCCAGGGCTGTGAATAAATGAAAATAGCCAGCTCACAAAGAAAGTATCTGCATGGCCATCTCTCTCACCACCGTGCAGGCAGCAGTATAGAAGGAAAGTCAGAGGAGGACGGAAATGTGACCCCTCCACCCCCGAGAGGGGCAGGAATGCTTTCGGAAGACTGAAACACTATCACCGGCGCGACTACCACCTCTCGGCCCTCTCCAGCTCTGTGTTCCCAGGGGCATTCGCAGGCTGCAATAACCTGGCTTTCCAAAGGTACCGCTCAGCTCTTCCCCCTGCCACTACCCCCGCAGGCTCCTCACACAGGGGCAAGAACCGCTTCCAGACTACCTGGAGGCAGGAGCAGCCAGCTGTGAAAAAGCCCACATCCTCTGGGCAGTCAGTCCCGCTGCTTCGCCCTCTTACGTGCTCCCCAGCTGGCACCCAACAGCAGCGAAACCCTCGCACCCGCTCTTTTCCAAGGGGCACCGGGGCTCCCCTTCGCCCTGCCTCCGCATCTCCTGGGGGTGCTGCGGGCTGCCCGCAGTGCTGCAGCCCCTCTCACCGCGCCCTCTCCCTGTTTCCCTCAGCAGCAGCCCCGGGCACCAGCCGAAGCTGCCCGCGGAGAGCTGGCGGCCCGAAGCGCCGGCCCTGCCCGCGCTGCTGCTCCCGCCCGGGCCGGCCCCCGGGGCCCTGCCCCGCCACGGCCCGCAGCCCGCCGCGCCCGGCCGCGCCCACCCCGCGCACCTGCTGCCCCTCTACTACAGAAGCTTTGAGGAACACCAGGTCTGCAACAAGTTCGGGAAGCCCGTTTGAAGATTTAAACTGCCATTCAACTTTTCTTCTTTTTTTTTTTTT